>JAQOWZ010000149.1:57500-274155 GCA_035578165.1 Stenolophus ochropezus | reverse complement strand
ACGCGCTATCTCAGAGTATCTGACTTTATTTTTGTAAAAAAATATTTAAATATTTGCTTCCGCGACCGAATTTTATAATTTTTCATCATATTTTATCCATAGTATAGGTTTAAATGCATGTTTATGAATGTTTTAACAAAAATATCCATTTAAAAAATAGGTAAAATCTGACTTTATTTTTGTAAAAAATCACATAAATATTTGGTTCCGCGCCCGAATTTTATGATTTTTCATCATACTTTATCCATAGTATAGGTCCAAAAGCATGTTTATGAATGTTTTAATAAAAATATTCATTTCAAGAATATGTAAAACCTGACTTTATTTTTGTAAAAAATCATATAAATATTTGCTTCCGCGCCCGAATTTTATAATTTTTCATCATAATTTAGGTAAAAGAAAACATTGCAACAAGAAAATTGCTATTTCAAATGTGTTAGGCATTGTAGAATCCAGCCAATGTAGCTTTTAATATACAACGTATTCATCAAAAATAGGTAAAATCTGATTTTTTTTGTAAAATATCATATAAATATTTACTTCCGCGCCCGAATTTTATGATTTTTCATCATATTTTAGCTAAAAAAAAAACATTGCAACAAGAAAATTGCTATTTCAAATGTGTTAGGTATTGTAGAATCCAGCCTATGTAGCTTTCAATATACAACGTATTCATCAAAAATAGGTAAAATCTGACTTTATTTTTGTAAAATTTTTTATAAATATTTGCTTCCGCACCCGAATTTTATAATTTTTCTTCATATTTTATCCATAGTATAGGTCCAAAAGCATGTTTATGAATGTTTTAACAAAAATATCCATTTCAAAAATAGGTAAAATATGACTTAATTTTTGTAAAAAATCATATAAATTTTTGCTTCGGCGCCCGAATTTTATGATTTTTCATCATATTTTAGCTAAAAGAAAACATTGCAACAAGAAAATTTCTATTTCAAGTGTGTTACGTATTCTAAAATCCAGCCCATGTAGCTTACAATATACAACGTATTCATTAAAAATAGGTAAAATCTGACTCTTTTTTTGTAAAAAAATCATATAAATATTTGCTTCCGCGCCCGAATTTTATAGTTTTTTATCATTTTTTATACACAGTATTGGTCCAAAAGCAAGTTTATGAATGTTTTAACAAAAATATCCATTACAAGAATAGGTAAATTCTGACTTTATTTTTGTAAAAAATCATATAAATATTTGCTTCCGCGCCCGAATTTTATAATTTTTCATCATATTTTATCCACAGTATAGGTCCAAAAGCATGTTTATGAATGTTTTAACAAAAATATCCATTTCAAAAATAGGTAAAATCTGACTTTATTTTTGTAAAAAATCATAAATATTTGCTTCAGCGCCCGAATTTTATGATTTTTCATCATAATTTAGGTAAAAGAAAACATTGCAACAAGAAAATTACTATTTCAGGTGTGGTAGGTATTCTAGAAACCAGCCAATGAAGCTTACAATATACAACGTATTCATCAAAAATTGGTAAAATCTGTCTTTATTTTTGTAAAAAATTATATAAATATTTGCTTCCACGCCCGAATTTTATAATTTTTCATCATATTTTATCCATAGTATAGGTCCAAAAGTATGTTTATGAATGTTTTAACAAAAATATTCATTTCGAAGATAGGTCAAATCTGACTTTATTTTTGTAAAAAATCATATAATTATTTGCTTCCGCGCCCGAATTTTATGATTTTTCATCATATTTTAGCTAAAAGAAAACATTGCAACAAGAAAATTTCTATTTCAAGTGTGTTACGTATTCTAGAAACCAGCCCATGTAGCTTACAATATACAACGTATTCATCAAAAATAGGTAAAATCTGACTCTTTTTTTGTAAAAAATCATATAAATATTTGCTTCCGCGCCCGAATTATATAAATTTTCATCATATTTTATCCACAGTACAGGTCCAAAAGCATGTTTATGAATGTTTTAACAAAAAAATCTATTTCAAGAATAGGTAAAATCTGACTTTATTTTTGTAAAAAATCATAAATATTTACTTCCGCGCCCGAATTTTATGATTATTCATCATAATTTAGGTAAAAGAAAACATTGCAACAAGAAAATTACTATTTCAGGTGTGGTAGGTATTCTAGAAACCAACCAATGAAGCTTACAATATACAACGTATTCATCAAAAATTGGTAAAATCTGACTTTATTTTTGTAAAAAATCATATAAATATTTGCTTCCGCGCCCGAATTTAATGATTTTACATCATATTTTAGCTAAAAGAAAACATTGCAACAAGAATATTTCTATTTCAAGTGTGTTACGTATTCTAGAATCCAGCCCTTGTAGCTTACAATATACAACGTATTCATCAAAAATAGGTAAAATCTGACTTTTTTTTTTGTAAAAAATCGTATAAATATTTGCTTCCGCGCCCGAATTTCATAATTTTTTATCATATTTTATCCACAGTATAGGTCCAAAAGCATGATTATGAATGTTTTAACAAAAATATCCATTTCAGGAATAGGTAAAATCTGACTTTATTTTTGTAAAAAATTATGTAAATATTTGCTTCCGCGCCCGAATTTTATAATATTTCATCATATTTTATCTATAGTATAGGTCCAAAAGCATGTTCATGAATGTTTTAACAAAAATATTCATTTCAAAAATAGGTAAAATCTGACTTTATTTTTGTAAAAAATTATATAAATATTTGCTTCCGCGCCCGAATTTAATGATTTTTTATCATAATTTAGGTAAAAGAAAACATTGCAACAAGTAAATTGCTATTTTAAGTGTGGTAGGTATTCTAGAATCTAGCCAATAAAGCTTACAATATACAACGTATTCATCAAAAATAGGTAAAATCTGACTTTATTTTTGAAAAAATTATATAAATATTTGCTTCCGCGTCCGAATTTTATAATTTTTCATTATATTTTATCCATAGTATAGGTTTAAAACCAGGTTTATGAATGTTTTAACAAAAATATCCATTTCAAAAATAGGTAACATCTGACATTATTTTTGCAAAAAATCATATAAATATTAGCTTCCGCGTCTGAATTTAATGATTTTTCATCATATTTTAGCTAAAAGAAAACATTGCAACAAGAAAATTGCTATTTCAAGTGTGGTGGGTACTCTAGAATCCAGCAATGTAGCTTGCGATATACAAAGTATTCATCAAAAATAGATAAAATCTGACTTTATTTTTGTAAAAAATCATATAAATATTTGCTTTCCCGCCCGAATTTTATAATTTTTTATCATATTTTATCCATAGTATAGGTCCAAAACCATGTTTCTGAATGTTTTAACAAAAGTATCCATTTAAAAAATATATAAAATCTGACTTTATTTTTGTAAAAAATCATATAAATATTTGCTTCCGCACCCGAATTTTATGATTTTTCATCATAATTTAGGTAAAAGAAAACATTGTAACAAGAAAATTGCTATTTCAAGTGTGGTTGATATTCTAGAATCCAGCCCATGTAGCTTTCAATATACAATGTATTCATCAAAAATAGGTAAAATCTCACTTTATTTTTGAAAAAAATTATATAAATATTTGCTTCCGCGCCCGAATTTTATAATTTGTCATCATATTTTATCCATAGTATAGGTCCAAAAGCATGTTCATGAATGTTATAACAAAAATATCCATTTCAAAAATATATAAAATCTGACTTTATTTTTGTATAAAATCATATAAATATTTGCTTCCGCACCAGCATTTTATGATTTTTCATCATAATTTAGGTAAAAGAAAACATTGTAACAAGAAAATTGCTATTTCAAGTGTGGTTGGTATTCTAGAATCCAGCCCATGTAGCTTTCAATATACAACGTATTCATCAAAAATAGGTAAAATCTCACTTTATTTTTGAAAAAAATTATATAAATATTTGCTTCCGCGCCCGAATTTTATAATTTTTCATCATATTTTATCCATAGTATAGGTCCAAAAGCATGTTCATGAATGTTATAACAAATATATCCATTTCAAAAATATATAAAATCTGACTTTATTTTTGTATAAAATCATATAAATATTTGCTTCCGCACCCGAATTTTATGATTTTTCATCATAATTTAGGTAAAAGAAAACACTGCAACAAGAAAATTGCTATTTCAAGTGTGGTAGGTATTCTAGAATCCAGCCCATGTAGCTTTCAATATACAACGTATTCATCAAAAATAGGTAAAATCTCACTTTATTTTTTTAAAAATTATATAAATATTTGCTTCCGCGCCCGAATTTTATAATTTTTCATCATATTTTATCTATAGTATAGGTCCAAAAGCATGTTCATCAATGTTTTAACAAAAATATCCATTTCAAAAATAGGTAAAATCTGACTTTATTTTTGTAAAAAATCATATAAATATTTGCTTCCGCGCCCGAATTTTATGATTTTTTATCATATTTTGCTAAAAGAAAACATTGCAACAAGAAAATTGCTATTTCAAGTGTGGTAGGTATTTTAGAATCCAGCCCATGTAGCTTACAATATACAACATATTCATCAAATATTGGTAAAATCTGACTTTATTTTTGTAAAAACTCATATAAATATTTGCTTCCGCGCCCGACTTTTATAATTTTTATCATATTTTATCCAGAGTATAGGTCCAAAACCATGTTTCTGAATGTTTTAACAAAAATATCCATTTCAAAAATAGGTAAAATCTGACTTTATTTTTTAAAAAATCATATAAATATTTGCTTCCGCACCCGAATTTTATGATTTTTAATCATAATTTAGGTAAAAGAAAACATTGCAACAAGAAAATTGCTATTTCAAGTATGGTAGGTATTCTAGAATCTAGCCAATAAAGCTTACAATATACAACGTATTCATCAAAAATAGGTAAAATCTGACTTTATTTTTGAAAAAATTATATAAATATTTGCTTCCGCGTCCGAATTTTATAATTTTTCATCATATTTTATCCATAGTATAGGTTTAAAACCATGTTTATGAATGTTTTAACAAAAATATCCATTTCAAAAATAGGTAACATCTGACATTATTTTTGCAAAAAATCATATAAATATTAGCTTCCGCGCCTGAATTTAATGATTTTTTATCATATTTTAGCTAAAAGAAAACATTGCAACAAGAAAATTGCTATTTCAAGTGTGGTGGGAATTCTAGAATCCAGCCAATGTAGCTTGCGATATACAAAGTAATCATCAAAAATAGATAAAATCTGACTTTATTTTTGTAAAAAATCATATAAATATTTGCTTTCCCGCCCGAATTTTATAATTTTTTATCATATTTTATCCATAGTATAGGTCCAAAACCATGTTTCTGAATGTTTTAACAAAAATATCCATTTAAAAAATATATAAAATCTGACTTTATTTTTGTAAAAAATCAATTAAATATTTGCTTCCGCACCCGAATTTTATGATTTTTCATCATAATTTAGGTAAAAGAAAACATTGTAACAAGAAAATTACTATTTCAAGTGTGGTTGGTATTCTAGAATCCAGCCCATGTAGCATTCAATATACAACGTATTCATCAAAAATAGGTAAAATCTCACTTTATTTTTGAAAAAAATTATATAAATATTTGCTTCCGCGCCCGAATTTTATAATTTTTCATCATATTTTATCCATAGTATAGGTCCAAAAGCATGTTCATGTATGTTATAACAAAAATATCCATTTCAAAAATATGTAAAATCTGACTTTATTTTTGTATAAAATCATATAAATATTTGCTTCCGCACCCGAATTTTATGATTTTTCATCATAATTTAGGTAAAAGAAAACATTGCAACAAGAAAATTGCTATTTCAAGTGTGGTAGGTATTCTAGAATCCAGCCCATGTAGCTTTCAATATACAACGTATTCATCAAAAATAGGTAAAATCTCACTTTATTTTTTTAAAAGTTATATAAATATTTGCTTCCGCGCCCGAATTTTATAATTTTTCATCATATTTTATCTATAGTATAGGTCCAAAAGCATGTTCATCAATGTTTTAACAAAAATATCCATTTCAAAAATAGGTAAAATCTGACTTTATTGTTGTAAAAAATCATATAAATATTTGCTTCCGCGCCCGAATTTTATGATTTTTTATCATATTTTGCTAAAAGAAACCATTGCAACAAGAAAATTGCTATTTCAAGTGTGGTAGGTATTTTTGAATGCAGCCCATGTAGCTTACAATATACAACATATTCATCAAATATTGGTAAAATCTAACTTTATTTTTGTAAAAACTCATATAAATATTTGCTTTCGCGCCCGAATTTTATAATTTTTATCATATTTTATCCACAGTATAGGTCCAAAAGCATGTTCATGAATGTTATAACAAAAATATCCATTTTAAAAATATGTAAAATCTGACTTTATTTTTGTAAAAAATCATATATATATATATATATATATATATATATATATATTTGCTTCCCCGCCCGAATTTTATAATTTTTCATCATATTTTATCCATAGTATAGGTCCAAAACCATGTTTCTGAATGTTTTAACAAAAATATCCATTTCAAAAATATGTAAAATCTCACTTGATTTTTGTAAAAAATCATATAAAAATTTGCTTGCGCGGCCGAATTTTATAATTTTTTATCATATTTTATCCAAAGTATAGGTCCAAAAGCATGTTTATGAATGTTTTAACAAAAATATCCATTTCAAGAATAGATAAAATCTGTCATTATTTTTGTAAAAAATCATATAAATATTTGCTTCCGCGTCCGAATTTTATGATTTTTCATCATATTTTAGCTAAAAGAAAACATTGCAACAAGAAAATTGCTATTTCAAGTGTAGTAGGTACTCTAGTATCCAGCCCATGTAGCTTACAATATACAACGTATTCATTAAAATGACACCAAAAAATTAAATGTTTATTATCTGATTGGTACCAAGCTATGGTCACTTTTGCATGTCCAATGCTAAAATTTTTCATAGTATAGGTCCAAAAGTATGTTCATGAATGTTTTAACAAAAATAACCATTTCAAAAATAAGTAAAATCTGACTTTATTTATGTCAAAAATCATATAAATATTTGCTTCCGTGCCCGAATTTTATGATTTTTCATCATATTTTAGCTAAAAGAAAACATTGCAACAAGATAATTGCTATTTCAAGTGTGATAGGTATTCTAGAATCCAGCCCATGTAGCTTACAATATACAACGTATTCAACAAAAATAGGTTAAATCTGACTTTATTTTTGTAAAAAATCATATAAATATTTGCTTTCGCGCCCGAATTTTATAATTTTTCATCATATTTTATCCATAGTATAGGTCCAAAAGCATGTTTATGAATGTTTTAACAAAAATATCTATTTCAAGAATAGGTAAAATCTGACTTTATTTTTGTAAAAAATCATATAAATATTTGCTTCCGCGCCCGAATTTTATGATTTTTCATCATATTTTGCTAAAAGAAAACATTGCAACAAGAACATTGCTATTTCAAGTGTAGTAGGTATTTTAGAATCCAGCCCATGTATCTTACATTATACAACGTTTTCATCAAATATTGGTAAAATCTGACTTTATTTTTGTAAAAACTCATATAAAAATTTGCTTCTGCGCCCGAATTTTATAATTTTTATCATATTTTATCCACAGTATATGACCAAAACGATGTTTCTGAATGTTTTAACAAAAATATCCATTTCAAAAATAGGTAAAATCTAACTTTATTTTTGTAAAAAATCATATAAATATTTGCTTTCGGGCCCGAATTTTATGATTTTCCATCATAATTTAGCTAAAAGAAAACATTGCAACAAGAAAATTGCTATTTCAAGTGTAGTAGGTACTCTAGTATGCAGCCCATGTAGCTTACAATATACAACGTATTCATTAAAATGACACCAAAAAATTAAATCTTTATTATCTGATTGGTACCAAGTTATGGTCACTTTTGCATGTCCAATGCTAAAATTATCCATAGTATAGGTCCAAAAGTATGTTCATGAATGTTTTATCAAAAATAACCATTTCAAAAATAGGTAAAATCTGACTTTATTTTTGTCAAAAATCATATATGCTTAGCTAATGCCTATTATAGAAAAGTGCATAGTCATGGCGGTGTGAATATTTTTTGCAACAGTAAAATAAACTATCAAGCTGTAGACTTTATTAAAGATCTAAATGTAGAATTTGTATTTGAATGTTGTGCCATCAAATTTAAATCTTTTTCTTATACAAACTTCATTTTAACGATATATAGAGCTCCTAGTTCCAACATTCATGATTTTTTTAAACAGTTAGAGTTTTGTTCACAAAAAATACTTAAAAGCGATCCTAATATAAATCTTTTTGTATTAGGAGATTTTAATATTGATCTTTTATCGAATAGTCAAGATAAAAAAGCCTTTATAGATTTAATGAATGCACACAATTTACACCCCACTATAAATGAGCCAACCCGTATTTTTAAGAACAGTAAAACTTGCGTGGACAACATTTTCACAAATCTTAATAAACAAAATTATGATGCTTCTGTTGTACATAATAATATATCGGATCACTCGGCTCAATGTATTCATATAAAAAATTATGGAACTACGACAAACTCTAATATACCAATGGAGAAAAGGGTATTTTCACAAAATAATTCAAATAACTTGAAATTATCATTGTCAAATGAACAATGGCTTACTGTTTTTAATGAAAATGATGTAGATAAGTGTTTTAAAAATTTTATTGATATTTTTCTGTACCTCTACTCATTAACTCACCCTAAAATAAAAGTTAAAAATCACAATAATAAATCAATCTCATGGATAACTGACGAAATAAAACTTCATGCTAGTAAAATGGAACTCTATTATGATTTACATATGATGGGACTTATAACTAAAGAATGTTACAATCAGCTCAAACGCAGTTATCGCAAATTAGTTAGAGAAGCTAAGAATAACTATAATTCTAAATTAATTCAAAATTGTAAAAATAATACAAGTAAAATATGGAAACTTATTAATAATAATATAAATACAAATTCTGAAAATAGAACTATTGACAAACTTTCAAATGATAAAGATTCGGTAAGTAATTCGATGGATATTGCTAATATGTTCAACAATTATTTTACAAGAATACCTCATAACATCCAAAATAATTTACTTCCTTCGGCTAATGGACAAAAAAATATTCACAATCATTGCGCTGCCTCTTTGTATTTCTATCCTGTTACGGAAACGGAGTTAGTTTCGCTAATACAATCTCTAAAAAATTCATTTTCTACGGGAATTGATGAAATTTCAAACTGTCTACTGAAAAGTTGCTTTGAAATGCTTGTGATACCCCTAACGTACTGTATAAACTTATCACTAACTAAAGGTATATTCCCCGTCGCTCTTAAATACGTTAAAGTTATAGCGTTACATAAGAACGGTAACAGAGAATTAGTATCCAATTATAGACCTATAACATTGGTATCGGTGTTTCATAAGATTTTCGAAAAAGTAGTACTGTCGAGAATTTTGTCATTTCTAGAAAAGAATAAGATTTTAATTAGTGAACAGCACGGTTTCAGGAAAGGATCAAGTACGATTTCGGCTCTAGTCAGTTTTTTAGATAATATTTATAAAGAATTTGATTCAGGAAATACTATTTATGGATTATTTATCGACTTATCAAAAGCGTTCGATTGCGTAAATCATGAAAAGTTACTTACTATCTTAAACTGTTATGGGGTAAGAGGTATATGTGCAGATTGGATAAATTCATATCTTCAAAATAGAAAACAGGTAGTGGTTTACAATAATCAAACATCAAATGTACAAAACATTACTTGTGGTGTACCACAAGGGTCCATTTTAGGCCCCATTTTGTTTATATTATATGTTAATGGGATCGCTGACTTATTGGAATCAAAAAAATTTGTCGCATACGCTGATGACGTATCAATTCTTGTGTCCGCTCAAAAAGAAATTTCTGAAACTGTTAGTAAATTAGCTTACTGGTTTGCTTCTTTAAATTTATCTTTAAACGTAAGCATATCAGCTGTCATTAGTTTTTTCAGAATAAAAAAAGACGAATGTCTGTCTGTGCGATGTGTTAACCAACTGGTACCACAAGTTACAAGTGCCAAAGTTCTGAGCATCAGAATTCAAGAGAATTTAAAATGGGATGATTATATTAGCACTATCTGCAAAACTCTGGCCTCCCTTTGCTTTCTTATAAAAAGAGTAAGATTACTTACTGATGTTAATACTGCAAAATCTTTTTATTTCAGAAAATTTCACTCCATAATAAGTTATGGGATAATCTTCTGGGGATGTTCACCCTTAGCTTTAAGAGTATTCAGATTACAGAAAGCTGCAGTTAGAAATATTTTTCTATTAACAAATAGAACGTCTTGTAAAGAAGTCTTTGCTAAAGAAAAAATATAAAATCTTACTTGCATTTATATATATTACACTATTCTGCACATTAGATATTCCAAAGATAATTTGTTGACTCAAAGTGACATACATTTCTACAATACTAGAGGAAAATTTAATTTGGTTATACCGTATATAAAAGTAAATAAAGTCTAAAATAATCCAAATTACTATGGACTGAAATTCTATAATAAATTACTTCAAAAGTTGAAAGATATTAATACAAAAATTAAATTTAAAAATGACTTAAAAATGTATTTATTAAGTAAAAATTTCTACCATTTTGAAGAATACCTTAATGATAGGTCATAAACTTTTATTTGGATTGTGATTTAATGAGTTAGTGGTACAGTTTCGAACTATTTTATGCAACTTTCTTGTTGACGTTTCCCATGTCATGTAATTATGATCTCAGGAAATAAATTATTATTATTATTATTATTATTATAAATATTTGCGCCCGAATTTTATGATTTTTCATCATATTTTAGCTAAAAGAAAACATTGCAACAAGAAAATTGCTATTTTAAGGATGGTAGGTATTCTAGAATCCAGGCAATGAAGCTTTAAACATGCAACGTATTCATGAAAAATAGGTAAAATCTGACTTTATTTTTGTAAAAAAATATTTAAATATTTGCCTCCGCGCCCGAATTTTATAATTTTTCATTATATTTTATCCATAGTATAGGTCCAAAAGCAAGTTTATGAATGTTTTAACAAAAATAACCATTTCAAAAATAGGTAAAATCTGACTTTATTTTTGTAAAAAATCACATAAATATTTGTTTCCGCGCCCAAATTTTATGATTTTTCATCATAATTTAGGTAAATGAAAACATTGCAACAAGAAAATTGATATTTCAAGTGTGTTAGGTATCCTAGAATCCAGCCCATGTAGCTTACAATATACAACGTATTCATCAAAAATAGGTAAAATCTGACTTTTTTTTGTAAAAAATTATATAAATATTTGCTTCCGCGCCCGAATTTTATAATTTTTCATCATATTTTATCCACAGTACAGGTAAAAAAGCATGTTTAATAATGTTTTAACAAAAATATCCATTTCAAGAGTAGGTAAAATCTGACTTTATTTTTGTGAAAAATCATATAAATATTTGCTTCCGCGCCCGAATTTTATGATTTTTCTTCATAATTTAGGTAAAAGAAAATATTGCAACAAGTAAATTGCTATTTCAAGTGTGGTTGGTATTCTAGAATCCAGCCAATGTAGCTTACAATATACAACGTATTCATCAAAAATAGGTAAAATCTGACTTTATTTTTGTAAAAAATGATATAAATATTTGCTTCCGCGCCCGAATTTTTTAATTTTTCATCATATTTTATCCATAGTATAGGTCCAAAAGCATATTTATGAATGTTTTAACAAAAATATCTATTTAAAAAATAGGTAAAATCTGACTATTTTTGTAAAAAATCATAAAAATATTTGCTTCCGCTCCCGAATTTTATGATTTTTCATCATATTTTAGCTAAAAGAAAACATTGAAACAAGAAAATTGCTATTTCAAATGTGTTAGGTATTGTAGAATCCAGCCAATGTAGCTTTCAATATACAACGTATTCATCAAAAATAGGTAAAATCTGATTTTTTTTGTAAAAAATCATATAAATATTTGCTTCCGCGCCCGATTTTTATGATTTTTCATCATATTTTAGCTAAAAGAAAACATTGCAACAAGAAAATTGCTATTTCAAATGTGTTAGGTATTGTAGAATCCAGCCAATGTAGCTTTCAATATACAACGTATTCATCAAAAATAGGTAAAATCTAACTTTATTTTTGTAAAAAATTAAATAAATATTTCCTTCCGCGCCGGAATTTTATAATTTTTCTTCATATTTTATCCATAGTATAGGTCCAAAAGCATGTTTATGAATGTTTTAACAAAAAGTTTCCATTTCAAAAAAAGGTAAAATCTGATTTAATTTTTGTAAAAAATCATATAAATATTTACTTCCGCGCCCGAATTTTATGATTTTTCATCATATTTCAGCAAAAAGAAAACATTGCAACAAGAAAATTGCTATTTCAAGTGTGTTAGGTATTCTAGAATCCAGCCCATGTAGCATACAAGATACAACGTATTCATCAAAAATAGGTAAAATCTGACTTTTTTTTTGTACAAAATCACATAAATATTTGCTTCCGCGCCCGAATTTTATAGTTTTTTATCATATTTTATACACAGTATAGGTCCAAAAGCAAGTTTATGAATGTTTTAACAAAAATATCCATTACAAGAATAGGTAAAATCTGACTTTATTTTTGTAAAAAATCATATAAACATTTGCTTCCGCGCCCGAATTTTATAATTTTTTATCATATTTTATACACAGTATAGGTCCAAAAGCATGTTTATGAATGTTTTAACAAAAATATCCATTTCAAGAATAGGTTAAATCTGACTTTATTTTTGTAAAAAATCATAAATATTTGCTTCCGCGCCCGAATTTTACGATTTTTCATCATAATTTAGGTAAAAGAAAACATTGCAACAAGAAAATTACTATTTCAGGTGTGGTAGGTATTCTAGAAACCAGACAATGAAGCTTACAATATACAATGTATTCATCAAAAATTGGTAAAATCTGACTTTATTTTTGTAAAAAATTATATAAATATTTGCTTCCGCGCCCGAATTTTATAATTTTTCATCATATTTTATCCGTAGTATAGGTCCAATAGTATATTACGTACCGTGAACTGTAAGTGACAGTTTTTAGGTCGAGAATGTTGTTTGGGAAGTCGAGACCCGAAGGATCGAGATTTCCTAAACATTCGAGACTTCAAATATCACTTACAGTTCAAGGTTAGTAAGCTATTTTTTGCTATACCTACAAAAATAATAGAAAAAGAAAAATAGGTTTCAAAATTAACGACTGTCAGATTGATGTCAAAAATAAAAGTTAAATTGCAATTGAGAGTAAGAGTGCCATGAATGTTTATGATTATGTGGAAACTAAATACTTACCATCCACCATGAATTGTAAGTAACGCACTTACTGTCCACCGTGCACGGGAAGTGTTTACTATAACCATGGAAACCAAATCTGCAATAAAAGTTCCACTTACTGTGTTTAAATTTTGTTTTTAATGGGTAACTTACTGTGCAGGTATTGCAAAAAAGTATTTTTATGAATGTTTTAACAAAAATATCCATTTCAAAAATAGGTAAAATCTGACTTTATCTTTGTAAAAAATCAAATATTTCCTTCCGCGCTCGAATTTTATGATTTTTCATCATATTTTAGCTAAAAGAAAACATTGCAACAATTAAATTTCTATTTTAACTGTGTTACGTATTCTAGAATCCAGCCCATGTAGCTTACAATATACAAAGTATTCATCAAAAATAGGTAAAATCTGACACTTTTTTTGTAAAAAATCATGTAAATATTTGCTTCCGCGCCCGAATTTTATGATTTTTCATCATATTTTAGCTGAAAGAAAACATTGCAACAAGAAAATTGCTATTTCAAGTGTGTTAGGTATTCTAGAATCCAGCCCATGTAGCTTACAATATACAACGTATTCATCAAAATTTGGCAAAATCTGACTTTTTTTTTGTAAAAAATCATATAAATATTTGCTTCCGCGCCCGAATTTTATAATTTTTCATCATATTTTATCCACAGTATAGGTCCAAAAGCATGTTTATGAATGTTTTAACAAAAATATCCATTTCAAGAATAGGTAAAATCTGACTTTATTTTTGTAAAAAATCATATAAATATTTGCTTCCGCGCCCGAATTTTATGATTTTTCATCATAATTTAGGTAAAAGAAAACATTGCAACAAGAAAATTGCTATTTCAAGTGTTGTAGGTATTCTAGAATTTAGCCAATGAAGCTTACAATATACAACGTATTCATCAAAAACAGGTAAAATCTGACTTTATTTTTGTAAAAAATTATATAAATATTTGCTTTCGCGCCTGAATTTTATAATTTTTCATCATATTTTATCCATAGTATAGGTTTAAAAGCATGTTTATGAATGTTTTAACAAAAATATCCATTTCAAAAATAGGTAAAATCTGAATATATTTTTGTAAAAAATCATAAATATTTGCTTCCGCGCCCGAGATTTATAATTTTTCATCATATTTTAGCTAAAAGAAAACATTGCAACAAGAAAATTGCTATTTCAAGTGTGGTGGGTATTCTAGCATCCAGCCCATGTAGCTTGCGATATACAACGTATTCAACAAAAATAGGTAAAATCTGAGTTTATTTTTGTAAAAAATCATATAAATATTTGCTTCCGCGACCGAATTTTATAAATTTTCACCATATTTTATCCATAGTATAGGTTTAAAAGCATGTTTATGAATGTTTTAACAAAAATATCCATTTCAAAAATAGGTAAATTCTGAATATATTTTTGTAAAAAATCATATAAAAATTTGCTTCCGCGCCCGAGTTTTATGATTTTTCATCATATTTTAGCTAAAAGAAAACATTGCAACAAGAAAATTGCTATTTTAAGTGTGGTAGGTATTCTAGAATCCAGCCAATGAAGCTTTAAATATACAACGTATTCATCAAAAATAGGTAAAATCTGACTTTATTTTTGTAAAAAAATATATAAATATTTGCTTCCGCGCCCGAGTTTTATAATTTTTCATTATATTTTATCCATAGTATAGGTTTAAAAGCATGTTTATGAATGTTTTAACAAAAATATCCATTTCAAAAATAGGTAAAATCTGAATATATTTTTGTAAAAAATCACATAAATATTTGCTTCCGCGCCCGAGTTTTATGACTTTTCATCATATTTTAGCTAAAAGAAAACATTGCAACAAGAAAATTGCTATTTCAAGTATTGTGGGTATTCTAGAATCCAGCCCATGTAGCTTGCGATATACAACGTATTCATCAAATATAGGTAAAATCTGACTTTATTTTTGTATAAAATCATATAAATATTTGCTTCCGCGCCCGAATTTTATAATTTTTCATCATATTTTATCTATAGTATAGGTCCAAAAGCATGTTTATGAATGTTTTAACAAAAATATCCATTTCAAGAATAGGTAAAATCTGACATTTTTTTGTAAAAAATCACATAAATATTTGCTTCCGAGCCCGAATTTTATAATTTTTCATCATAATTTAGGTAAAAGAAAACATTGCAACAAGAAAATTACTATTTCAGGTGTGGTAGGTATTCTAGAAACCAGCCAATGAAGCTTACAATATACAACGTATTCATCAAAAATTGGTAAAATCTGACTTTATTTTTGTAAAAAATTATATAAATATTTGCTTCCGCGGCCGAATTTTATAATTTTTTATCATATTTTATCCATAGTATAGGTCCAAAAGCATGTTTATGAATGTTTTAACAAAAATATCCATTTCAAAAATAGGTAAAATATGACTTAATTTTTGTAAAAAATCATATAAATTTTTGCTTCGGCGCCCGAATTTTATGATTTTTCATCATATTTTAGCTAAAAGAAAACATTGCAACAAGAAAATTTCTATTTCAAGTGTGTTACGTATTCTAAAATCCAGCCCATGTAGCTTACAATATACAACGTATTCATCAAAAATAGGTAAAATCTGACTCTTTTTTTGTAAAAAAATCATATAAATATTTGCTTCCGCTCCCGAATTTTATGATTTCTCATCATATTTTAGCTAAAAGAAAACATTGCAACAAGAAAATTGCTATTTCAAATGTGTTAGGTATTGTAGAATCCAGCCAATGTAGCTTTCAATATACAACGTATTCATCAAAAATAGGTAAAATCTGATTTTCTTTGTAAAAAATCACATAAATATTTGCTTCCGCGCCCGAATTTTATGATTTTTGATCATATTTTAGCTAAAAGAAAACATTGCAACAAGAAAATTACTATTTCAAGTGTGTTAGGTATTCTAGAAACCAACCAATGAAGCTTACAATATACAACGTATTCATCAAAAATTGGTAAAATCTGACTTTATTTTTGTAAAAAATTATATAAATATTTGCTTCCGCGCCCGAATTTTATAATTTTTCATCATATTTTATCCATAGTATAGGTCCAAAAGTATGTTTATGAATGTTTTAACAAAAATATCAATTTCAAAAATAGGTAAAATCTTACTTTATTTTTGTAAAAAATCATATAAATATTTGCTTCCGCGCCCGAATTTAATGATTTTACATCATATTTTAGCTAAAAGAAAACATTGCAACAAGAATATTTCTATTTCAAGTGTGTTACGTATTCTAGAATCCAGCCCTTGTAGCTTACAATATACAACGTATTCATCAAAAATAGGTAAAATCTGACTTTTTTTTTGTAAAAAATCGTATAAATATTTGCTTCCGCTCCCGAATTTTATAATTTTTCATCATATTTTATCCACAGTATAGGTCCAAAAGCATGATTATGAATGTTTTAACAAAAATATCCATTTCAGGAATAGGTAAAATCTGACTTTATTTTTGTAAAACATCATATAAATATTTGCTTCCGCGACCGAATTTTATAATTTTTCATCATATTTTATCCACAGTTTAGGTCCAAAAGCATGTTTATGAATGTTTTAACAAAAATATCCATTTCAAGAATAGGTAAAATCTGTCTTTATTTTTGTAAAAATTCATATAAATATTTACTTCCGCGCCCGAATTGTATGATTTTTCATCATTATTTAGGTAAAAGAAAACATTGCAACAAGAAAAATGCTATTTCAAGTGTGTTAGGTATTCTAGAATCCAGCCCATGTAGCTTACAATATACAACGTATTCATCAAAAATAGGTAAAATCTGACTTTATTTTTTAAAAAATTATATAAATATTTGCTTTCGCGCCCCGAATTTTTTAATTTTTCATCTTATTTTATCCATAGTATAGGTCCAAAAGCATGTTTATGAATGTTTTAACAAAAATATCTATTTCAAAAATAGGTAAAATCTGACTATTTTTGAAATAATCATAAAAATATTTGCTTCCGAGTTATTTAATTATAAAATTCGGGCGCGGAAGCAAATATTTATATGATTTTTTACAAAAAAAATGTCAGATTTTACCTATTTTTGATGAATAAGTTGTATATTGTATGCTACATGGGCTGGATTCTAGAATACCTACCACACTTGAAATAGCAATTTTCTTGTTGCAATGTTTTCTTTTTGCTAAAATATGATGAAAAATCATAAAATTCTGGCGCGGAAGCAGATATTTATATGATTTTTTACAAAGTTAAAGTCAGAGTATACCTCTTTTGAAATGGATATTTTTGTTAAAACATTCATAAACATGCTTTTGGACCTATACTATGGATAAAATATGAAGAAAAATTATAAAATTCGGGAGCGGGAGCAAATATTTACATGATTTTTTACAAAAATAAAGTCAGACTTTACCTATTTTTGATGAATACGTTGCATATTGTAAGCTCCATTATCTGGATTCTAGAATACCACCAAACTTGAAATAGCAATTTTCTTGTTGCAATGTTTTTTTTTAGCTAAAATATGATAAAGAATTATAAAATTCGGGCGCGGAAGCAAATATTTACATGATTTTTACAAAAATAATGTTAGATTTTACTTATTCTTGAAATGCATATTTTTGTTAAAACATTCATATTCATGCTTTAGGATCTATACTATGGATGGTTTTAAGCATTGGACATGCAAAAGTGACTAAAACGTGGTACCAATCAGATAATAAACATTCAATTTTCAGGTGTCATTATAATGAATACGTTGTATATTGTAAGCTACATGGGCTGAATTCTAGAATACCAACCACACTTGAAATAGCATTTTTCTTGTTGCAATGTTTTCTTTTAGCTAACATATGATGAAGAATTATAAAATTCGGGCGCGGAAGCAAATATTTACATGATTTTTTACAAAAATTAAGTCAGATATTTAATATTTTTGAAATAGATAATTTTTGTTAAAACTTTCATATTCATGGTTTATCATCTATACTATGGATGGTTTTAAGCATTGAACTTGCAAAAGTAACCAAAACATGGTACCAATCAGATAATAAACATTCAATTTTTGAGTGTCATTTTAATGAATACCTTGTATATTTTAAGCTACATGGGCTGGATTCTAGAATACCTAACACACATGACATAGCAATTTTCTTGTTGCAATGTTTTCCTTTAGCTAAAATATGATAAAGAATTATAAAATTTAAGCGCGGAAGCAAATATTTACATGATTTTATACAAAAATAATGTTAGATTTTACTTATTCTTGAAATGGATATTTTTGTTAAAACATTCATATTCTTGCTTTAGGATCTATACTATGGATGGTTTTAAGCATTGGACATGCAAAAGTGACCAAAACGTGGTACCAATCAGTTAATAAACATTCAATTTTCGGGTGTCATTGTAATGAATACGTTGTATATTGTAAGCTACATGGGCTGAATTCTAGAATGCCTACCACACTTGAAATAGCATTTTTCTTGTTGCAATGTTTCCTTTTAGCTAAAATATGATAAAGAATTATAAAATTCGGGCGTGGAAGCAAATATTTATATGATTTTTTACAAAAATTAAGTCAGATATTTCCTATTCTTGAAATGGATAATTTCTGTTAAAACTTTCATATTCATGCTTTAGGATCTATACTATGGATCGTTTTTAGCATAAAACTTGCAAATGTAACCAAAGCGTGGGACCCATCAGATAATAAACATTAAATTTTCGAGTGTCATTTTAATGAATATCTTGTATATTTTAAGCTACATGGGCTGGATTCTAGAATACCTACCACACTTGAAATAGCAATTTTCTTGTTGAAATGTTTTCTTTTAGCTAGAATAAGATAAAGAATTAAAAAATTCGGGCGCGAAAGCAAATATTTATATAATTTTTTACAAAAATAAAGTCAGATTTTACCTATTCTTGCAATAGATATTTTTGTTAAAACATTCATATTCATGTTTTAGGATCTATACTATGGAAAATTTTAGCATTGGACATGCAAAAGTGACCAAAACGTGGTACCAATCGGATAATAAGCATTTATTTTTCGGGTGTCATTTAAATGAATACGCTGTATATTGTAAGCATATTGTAAGCTACATGTGCTGGATTCTAGAATACCTACCACACTTGAAATAGCAATTTTCTTGTTGAAATGTTTTCTTTTAGCGAAAATATGATGAAAAATTATAAAATTCGGGCGCGGAAGCAAATATTTATATGATTTTTTACAAAAATAATGTCAGATTTTACCTATTCTTGAAATAGATATTTTTGTTAAAACATTCATAATTTATGCTTTAGGATCTATACTATGGATGGTTTTAAGCATTGGACATGCAAAAGTGACCAAAACGTGGTACCAATCAGAGAATAAACATTCAATTTTCGGGTGTCATTTTAATGAATACGTTGTATATTGTAAGCTACATGGGCTGGATTCTAAAATACCTATCACACTTGAAATAACAATTTTCTTGTTGCATTGTTTTCTTTGAGATAATATATGAAGAAGAATTAAAAAATTCGGGCGCGAAAGCAAATATTTATATGATTTTTTACAAAAATTAACTCAGATTTTACCTATTTTTGAAATGGATATTTTAGTTAAAACATTCATATTCATGCTTAAGGATCTATACTATGGATGGTTTTGTAACAGTATGTTACCTACCTTCTCCGGACACATGCATAAATTGGCCAAAGATCGTCTTGTAGAAGGTTTAACTTACCCTACGTTGTGTTTATTTTAAGAAGTAACCCTTCATCGTTGTAATACAGAGTAGCTGTTAAGAGTGGAGGAATCGGGACAAGAATGATATTCACTCCAAAAGACAGACAAAATATCTGACTTGTGCATTTATTATAATTAAATAACATCGGAAAGTGCTGTGGAATATTACGCTCTCTGGTATTCATCTTATGAACCTGAGGAAAACCACAGCTAAAACCCCAGGTAGAGAGACACTTTTGAACATTGAACAATCATATAAAAATGTTGTATTCAATACATAAAGAGTCCCAATAATTTATTATAAACATTTATAGTAAAATTGAGTAATTGTGACCAAACCAATATTGGAAATCATTGACAGTTATAAGTGTGTGAGTGTTGGTTTGCGTGGGTTTTTATTAATTATTTCAGAGTCAGCATTCCGTTGCTCTGATATCTTTTGTTTCTGGGGGCGCTCGGCATGGCCTGAGGGCCGTTGATTTTGGGGTAGACACCCAGCTGAGCTGGCGAGTTTAAAGCGATTACCACTGAGTGGTCGCCCGCTCCTCGTAGTGCCGGTGCCGCACTACGGTTGTGTATTGTTTATTAATAGCCAGGTGAACGTTCGTTCGTGCTGATACGGCACATTCTTGAGCCTGAGAGTTTGTGCAAAGCACAAAGTCTCGCAAATTACAATTGTTAGACAACCAACATTAGATCGGTTATATTTAATAATAATATGATATCATTATATCACATACCTGACTTGTAAGAGTTGAATCGTTGGTAAATGGTAATTTATGTGAGGATTAATTACGGGGAGAGAAAGGGTTAACTCTATTCCTGGCGCAGCCATAGAACCGAGTTAATAAGAGAGAAAGGGTTAACTCTATTCCTGGCGCAGCCATAGAACTGAGTTAATGAGAGAGTAAGGGTTAACTCTATTCCTGGTGCAGTCATAGAACTGAGTTTATAGGAGAGGAAGGGTTAACTCTATTCCTGGCGCAGCCATAGAACTGAGTTTATAGGAGAGGTAGGGTTAACTCTATTTATGGTGCAGCCATAGAACTGAGTTTATAGGAGAGGAAGGGTTAACTTTATTTCTGGCGCAGCCATAGAACTGAGTTAACACGAGAGGAAGGGTTGACTTTATTCCTGGCGCAGCCATAGAACTGAGTTAATAAGAGAGGAAGGGTTAAGGTTGACTTACCCCGGGCAAGCCAGGCATAAGCGGAGCCTTGGATTCGACTCCTCGAGTATCGATTTTGTCTCGGGTTATATACAAAAATATCCCTCTTCTCTCCTTCAAAATGAGGGTGTTTTGGGGGTAACCAACCACGCTCCAGACGCGTGATCGTGGAATCTTCTAGAATCTACATATCAACCATGCAGGTACATGTTCAGCGTCTTGCAGTCTGTCCCTTTCAAGTGGGTTGGCCATCTGGTTTTAGCGCCAGGACGTGGAGTTCATGGGCGTGCGGATGATCCCTTTAGTACATTTGTGCATTTTAAACCAAAACATTATATTCTCTGTTATATTACATATTGTAACATTTGAATTTCCAAAATAAAAATATGAAAGAGAATAAAATAAAATTTTGGACTTATGTTGTTACAATAACGAACACACAGATGTACGGGTATGCGGTCGCTAGCTTAGTGAGATTGCTCCGAGATTAAGGGGTGGGTAAAAGAAAATGTATACAATATTAAGTTGCCGTAATAAACAAAGTACTTGCTTAAACACAGGGCGCCTCGTAATTGTTAAAAAAAAAATGTTTTGACACACAACCACGAAAATGCCAGAATAAGGAGGGCACTGAAAGTTATTAGAAGGTAGTTAGAAGTAAAAAAAAATAGACTGGATATAAAGTTTAATGAGATTAATTATATTGAGTAAAAGTTTCAATATAAGATACATAAATATAGTAATTATTAATTTAATAAAGAGATTGGAGTGAATTCCATAGAAATTAACAAAACGATATATAAAGATTCCAGAGAGTAACGTATAAATATTCAATTTGACTTGATCGTAAATAAAAGTATACAAAATACTGAAAGTTATAACCCAGGCGAGGTTAACGAAAATATATTTATACTCGTAAATGAAATTAAAATGACCTGCATCAAACAGGGGATGCGCGATGGGCGGACGACCCAGGACTTCAATTAAAGTAAAGGTAAATAAATAAATAATACTTTAAACATACGCAAATATCGTGCACGATGGGTGGTTGGTCGACTAAGCAAGGTAGTGCGGGCGTAAAGTATAATGAAAGAACGTAAATAAGAATTCTGATTCTCCTATCACCGAACAATCCCTACTTGAGTGATCCTTTATATCGATATATGAACACAAAGTAAGTAAACTTGCGTGAGCTGTACAAATTCTAATAATAATTTAGAATTTTAAATAATAAACAAATAGAAACCGTAATGATAATAAGAAAAACAATTGTTAAACTTTAGTGTCAATACAACATATTTTAATAAAAGGAGCTAACAAATAAATAAGAAAATCAAGCTTATCTGGTCAAGATGATGACGTTCGAGTGACGTAATGGGTGGGGGTGACGAATGTGACGTGACTTCCGCTTCCCAGAGAGCACGTGTTTTTAACTTCTAATAACTCCAGTATATTCCTTTTGATGATACACCCTTCCACGGTTATTTCCAAAATTCCGGTGCAAAGAAATAAACATCCATAAATAAGGATAATGTAGAATAAAAGAAAAAGCCTAAAAGAAACTTATTAGACCTCACCAGTTCACTGAGATAATAATTCTCAAAAAAAAAGATATTGGAATAGAATTTAGATTAAATTTACGAGAATTGTTCTAGATTTACCTTAAGATGTTAATCGGCTTGTAGTAAATTTATTGACCTTGTAGTATTTAATCCGGACTTCTTCTGAGAAAATAAAACTATTTTCTTTGATGCTCTATATAATTTATCCCTCATCAAAGGCAATCGAAATTTAAACAATAATAACAAAATTCACAATATATCAAAATTCAATACGCTTTATAAAGAACAATCTAACACAAAGGTCAGTAAACGATTGACTCGGCAAAATCTCTTAAAGATTATTCTCGCATATTTTGTTAATTAATTGAGAATACAGGTAAAAAGTATTTATCTCTCCTTAGTGAACCAGGGATACTAAAAAGTTTCTCAGTGAATATTACTTCTAATAAAAATAAAAGTTAATAATTCACATTTGCACGTAACAATATTTATATAAATTAGCAGTACGATCCTCAAATATTATTTTGTGTCACTTGTCTTAGAGTGACCTAGTTAAATTTATATTAGTTAAGAACTAATGTCTTATTAATTTAGAGCGTATTTTATTACGGAATATATGAACATCATTTTAGAGACTTTAAGAATGATTCAAATACATAATAATTTATCTATTTTATGTTTTTAAAGGTATTTGTAATTAAATGAAAACTGAAAGAACATGGTTTTTTACCAATACGATAATAAAATAGATATTTCTGTTATTTAAAATACTTGATTGGCACATCCGAACGTATTTAAACAACGATATAATTTTATATAATAATCTACGGAAGTATGAACACCGTATAGAAATTAGTGAAATCTACGCCTATGCTCCAAATACAGATAGTAAAATGCATTTATTTCCGAATATGTCAAATGTTTTCTGACTTGACCTGCTAAATGTAAACAAATCCAACCCTTGACTAGTTTAAAAATTAAAACAGATGTTTGTAAAATAATTATTCACAAAAATATTTTATCGTAATAAAGATTATTCCTAATATTATTAATAACAAAATTATACATGCGAGCAGTACTGCTTCAGTTTTAAGCATTGGACATGCAAAAGTAATTAACATCTGGTACCAATCAGATAATAAACATTCAATTTTCGGGTGTCATTTTATTGAATACGTTCTATATTGTATCCTACATGGGCTGATATCTAGAATACCTACCACATTTGAAGTAGCAATTTTCTTCTTATAATGTTTTCTTTTAGCTAAAATATGATGAATAATTATAAAATTCGGGCGCGGAAGCAAATATTTATACGATTTTTTACAAAGATAAAATCAGATTTAACCTATTCTTGAAATGGATATTTTTTTAAAACATTCATATTCATGCTTTGGATATATACTATGGATGGTTTTAAGCATTGGACATGCAAAAGTGACCAAAACGTGGTACCAATCAGAAATTAAACATTACGTTTTCGGGTGTCATTTTAATGAATACGTTGTATATTGTAAGCTACATGGGCTGGATTCTAGAATATCTACGACACTTGAAATAACAATTTTCTTGTTGCAATGTTTTCTATTAGCTAAAATATGATAAAGAATTATAAAATTCGGGCACGGAAGCACATATTTATATGATTTTTTACAAAAATTAAGTGAGATTTTACCTGTTCTTGAAATAGATATTTTTGTAAAAACATTCATATTCATGCTTTATGATCTATACTATGGTTAATTTTAGCATTGGACATGCAAAAGTGACCAAAACGTGATACCAATTAGATAATAAACATTTAATTTTCGGGTGTCATTTTAATGAATACGTTGTATATTGTAAGCTACATGGGTTGGATTCTAGAATACCTACCACACTTGTAATAGTAATTTTTTTGTTGCAATGTTTTCTTTTAGCTAAAATATGATAACGAATTATAAAATTCGGGCGCGGAAGCAAATATTTATATGATTTTAAAAACAAATAAAGTCAGATTTTACTTATTCTTGATGAATAGGTTGTATATTGTAAGATAAATGGATTGATTCTAGAATACCTACCACACCTGAAATAACAATTTTCTTGTTGCAATCTTTTCTTTTAGCTAAAATATGATAAAGAATTATTAATTTCGGGCGCGAAACCAATTGTTTATATGATTTTTTACAAAAATAATGTTAGATTTTACCTATTCTTGAAATGGATATTTTTGTTAAAACATTCATATTCATGCTTTAGGATCTATACTATGGATGGTTTTAAGCATTAGACAGGCAAAAGTGACCAAAACGTGGTACCAATCAGATAATAAACATTTAATTTTCGGGTGTCATTTTCATGAATACGTTGTATATTGTAACCTACATGGACTGGATTCTAGAATACCTACCACACTTAAAATAGCAATTTTCTTGTTGCAATGTTTTCTTTTAGCTAAAATATGATGAAGAATTATAAAATTCGGGCGCGAAAGCAAATATTTATATAATTTTTTACGAAAATAAGGTCAGATTTTACCTAATCTTGAATAGGATATTTATGTTAAAACATTCATATTCATGCTTTAGGATCTATACTATGAATGGTTTTAAGCATTGGATATGCAAAAGTGACCAAAACGTGGTACAAATCAGATAATAAACATTTAATTTTCAGGTGTCATTTTAATGAATATTTTGTATATTGTATATGGGCCGGATTCTAGAATACCTACCACACTTGAAATAGCAATATTCTTGTTGCAATAATTTCTTTTAGCTGAAATATGATGAAAAATTATAAAATTCGGGTGCGGAAGCAAATATTTATATGATTTTTTACAAAAATAAAGTCAGATTTTACCTTTTTTTGATGAATAGGTTGTATTTTGTAAGCTACATGGGCATGATTCTAGAATACCTACCACACTTGAAATAGCAATTTTCTTGTTGCAATTTTTTCTTTTAGCTAAAAAATGATAAAGAAATATAAAATTCGGGCGCGGAAGCAAATATTTATATGATTTTCTACAAAAATAATGTCAGATTTTACCAATTCTTAATATGGATTTTTTTGTTAAAACATTCATATTCATGCTTTAGGATCTATACTATGGATGGTTTTAAACATTAGACATGCAAAAGTGACCAAAACGTGGGACCAATCAGATAATAATCATTTAATTTTCGGGTGTCATTTTAATGAATACGTTGTATATTGTAAGCTAAATGGGTTGGATTCTAGAATACCTACCACACTTGAAATAGTAATTTTCTTGTTGCAATGTTTTCTTTTGGCTAAAATATGATAACGAATTATAAAATTCTGGCGCGGAAGCAAATATTTATATGACTTTTAAAAAAAATTAAATTCAGATTTTACCTATTCTTGATGAATAGGTTGGATATTGTAAGCTACATGGATTAATTCTAGAATACCTACCACACCTAAAATAACAATTTTCTTGTTGCAATGTTTTCCTTTAGCTAAAATATGATAAAGGATTATAAAATTCGGGCGCGGAAGCCAATATTTATATGAATTTTTACAAAAATAAAGTCAGATTTTACCTATTTTTGAAATAAATATTTTTGTCAAAACATTCATATTCATACTTTAGGATCTATACTATGGATGGTTTTAAACATTGGACATGCAAAAGTGTCCAAAACGTGGTGCCAAACAGATAATAAACATTCAATTTTCGGGTGTCATTTTAATGAATACGTTGTATATTGTAAGCTACATGGGCTGCATTCTAGAATACCTACCACATTTAAAATAGCAATTTTCTTGTTGCAATGTTTTCTTTTAGTTAAAATATGATGAAGAATTATAAAATTCGGGCGCGGAAGCAAATATTCAAATGATTTTTTACAAAAATTAAGTCAGATTTTACCTATTCTTGAAATGGATATTTTTATTAAAACATTCTTATTTATGCTTAGGATCTATACTATAGATGGTTTTAAGCATTGGACATGCATAAGTGAACAAAACGTGGTACCAATCAGATAATAAACATTTAATTTTCGGGTGTCATTTTAATGAATACGTTGTATGTTGTAAGCTACATGGGCAGGATTCTGGAATACCTACCACACTTGAAATAGCAATTTTCTTGTTGCAATGTTTTCTTTTAGCTAAAATATGATGAAGAATTATAAAATTCGGACGCGGAAGCAAATATTTATATGATTTTTTACAAAGATTAAGTCAGATTATACCTATTCTTGATAAATACGTTGTATATTGTAAGCTACATGGGCTGGATCCTAGAATACCTACCACACTTGAAATAGCAATTTTCTTGTTGCAATGTTTTCTTTTAGCTAAAATATGATGAAGAATTATAAAATTCGGGCGCGGAAGCAAATATTTATATGATTTTTTACAAATATAAAGTCAGAATTTACCTATTCTTGAAATGGATACTTTTGTAAAAACATTCATATTCATGCTGTAGAATCTATACTATGGATGGTTTAAAGCATTGGACATGCAAAAGTTACCAAACCGTGGTACTAATCAGATAATAATCATTCAATTTCCGGGTGTCATTTTAATGAATACTTTGTATATTTTAAGCAACATGGGCTGGATTCTAGAATACCTACCACACTTGAACTATCAATTATCTTGTTGTAATGTTTTCTTTTATCTAAATTATGATGAATAATTATAAAATTCTGGCGCGGAAGCAAATATTTATATGATTTTTTACAAAACAAAGTCAGATTTTCCCTATTCTTGAAATGGATCTTTTTGTTAAAACATTCATATTCATGCTTTAGGATCTATACTATAAATGGTTTTAAGCATTGAACTTGCAAAAGTGACCAAACCGTGGTACCAATCTGATAATAAATATTCAATTTTCGGGTGTCATTTTAATGAATACGTTGTATATTGTAAGCTACATGGGCTGGTGTCTAGAATACCTACCACACTTGAAATAGCAATTTTCTTGTTGCAATTAAATTATGATGAATAATTATAAAATTCTGGCGCGGAAACAAATATTAATAGGATTTTTTACAAAAATAAAGTCCGATTTTACCTATTCTTCATGAATAAGTTGTATATTGTAAGCTACATGGGCTGGATTCTAGAATACCTACCACAATTGAAATAGCAATTTTCTTGTTGCAATGTTTTTTTTAGTTAAAATATTATTAAAAACTATAAAATTCGGGTGCGGAAGCAAATATTTATATGAGTTTTTACAAAAATAAAGTTAGATTTTACCTATTCTTGAAATGGATATTTTTGTTAAAACATTCATATTCATGCTTTAGGATCTATACTATGAATGGTTTTAAGCATTAAACTTGCAAAAGTGGCCAAACCGTGGTACTAATCTGATAATAAACATTCAATTTTCGGGTGTCATTTTAATGAATACGTTGTATATTGTAAGCTACATGGGCTGGATTCTAGAATACCTACCACACTTGAAATATTAATTTTCTTGTTGTAATGTATTCTTTAAGCTAAAATATGATGAAGAATTATAAAATTCGGGCGCGGAAGCAAATATTTAAATGATTTTTTACAAAATTTAAGTCAGATTTTACCTATTCTTGAAGTAAATATTTTTGTTAAATCATTCATATTCATGATTTAGCATCTATATTATGGATGGTTTTAAGCATTGGAGATGCATAAGTGAACAAAACGTGGTACCAATCAGATAATAAATATTTAATTTTCGGGTGTCATTTTAATGAGTACGTTGTATCTTGTAAGCTACATGGGCTGGATTCTAAAATACCTACCACACTTGAAATAGCAATTTTCTTGTTGCAATGTTTTACTTTAGCT
The DNA here is from genome assembly GCA_035578165.1 of Stenolophus ochropezus. Lineage (NCBI taxonomy): Eukaryota > Metazoa > Arthropoda > Insecta > Coleoptera > Carabidae > Stenolophus > Stenolophus ochropezus. The sequence continues at coordinate 245,501 of JAQOWZ010000149.1, read as the reverse complement.
AAAATATGTTAAAGAATTGTAAAATTCGGGCGCGGAAGCAAATATTTATATGATTTTTTACAAAAATAAAGTCAGATTTTACCTATTCTTCATGCATACGTTGTATATTGTAAGCCACATGTGCTGGATTCTAGAATACCTACCACACTTGAAATAGCAATTTTCTTGTTGCAATGTTTTCTTTTAGCTAAAATATGATTAAGAATGATAAAATTCGGGTGCGGAAGCAAATATTTATATGAGTTTTTACATAAATAAAGTTAGATTTTACCTATTCGTGAAATGGATATTTTTGTTAAAACATTCATATTCATGCTTTAGGATCTATACTATGAATGGTTTTAAGCATTGAACTTGCAAAAGTGACCAAACCGTGGTACCAATCTGATAATAAACATTCAATTTTCGGGTGTCATTTTAATGAATACGTTGTATATTGTAAGCTACATGAGAAGATATAGGGATGAGAGTAGGAGCAGTCTATAATTTATTCAAATCAGCTACTTTGAAAACCAGTCGAGAATTAGGTCAAAGTAATAAATTTGAATCGCCGAAACATATTTATTTTAACATTTGACCTTCTGCAGGGTAATTTATGGCCGGAAATGCTTCATAAGAACCCTTTGTTTTGGACCATTAATGTCTCGTAAATTGGCTTTTTTTTTAGCAGCTATCACTGTATGTATTTAGCTTCGGCCACTACCTGCCAGGGATAATTTATGCAGTAGTATACATCATTGTTTGAAAAGTTATATCTACGTAATAATCTATTTGTACAATTTGTTTAATTGTAATTAAAACCTTTCTATTGTTGTTATTATTTGTTTGAATTTGCTGTATAAAAGAGTTTCGGTATATGGAGACCTGAACATTGTACCAGTAGATCTACGCTTACAAACATCGCGCTAAGTAAGTATATCTGTGAATTATTTTATATATATGTAATTAATTATTATGTTATTTTATAGAAATGGATTTCTCCTTATTAAACGAAAGAGGGATGTTGAAAAATGATAAAACAGTCAGGAGAATATCTGAATTAGAAATAAACAAACCGTATAAATTAAATGATTTACGGAGTGTAAATACTAGCTTCGGAAAAAAAATCCTCGCCGTATGTGACAGTTTTGTAACGTATTTACCATCTCGCTTTGACGATCTTTCGGACGAGGAGATTTCGAATTTAAGAAAATCTATTACCAATATGAGTTTAAAATATATGGGCGTTAAAGAGTTTGGAAAAAACAAAAAAGCGAACCTTGTCGAATTTCTTCAATTGTAATGAAATATAATAATAAAGCATATGTACTTAAATTTTATTTATTGTGTATTATTTCATTAATGTATTTGATAAATCCCGATGTACCTCCGTGTGAAGTTATTATTATAATCTTTAGGCAAATAAACACACAAAGAAGGTTTTTATCGTGTAGGGTTCTATTGGTTGTCGAAGAACTATCCCCTCCACATGCAAACGAATATGGCATTCTTGTCTTACTATAAGAAGTCAGAAAATATTTTTATTCAGTCTGTCTCTAGTTTCTAACTGAGCGTTTCATTTTTAAAAATGTTTTCTAAAAATTGCGATAATTCTGTTATTCCTCCTTCGGGAGTTGTTTCAAAAAATAAATTTAAAATAATAGAAAACATACAAATTAGAAAACCATACGCTTCAACTTCTACGGCATACTACAATGAGTCGATAAGCGGTTTTGACTCATTGAACACTAAAATAGTGCATCGCGAGTCAAGTCAAATTCATCCATCACCGATAACTGAAGCTGACTTCGACAAAGTGCTTCAGGAAATGTGTGTGGAACAAATTTCGGAACCGATATTAATTTCGTCGTCGGAATCGGAGTCGGAGGAGCCGTACGCCCAACAGTTTGTATACAGCGACGACGGTGATGACACCCCGGACATCATTGATATTCCAGATTGTCCAATGATGTCCGACTGGGTGAAAAATGAAATGGACCTCATCACCGGAGATGTACAAACCACAAGCTTTACGCTGCCCTGGCATCAAAATCCATCCGACAATAATGACCGGCTATTGGGTGAAATCTCGATCCCTTTTGATAGCAATCGACGAATTTTTATTGCTGTAGGTTTAGAACCTAACCCTGTACCGCGAGTGGTTGTGCGAATTGTAAGTGATAGAATTAAAAAAACTTTTATTGATATTTTAAATTATAGTAGGTTAGTTTGGTATTTAAAAAGAGTTCAATTAAAAATTAAGTGCAGTGATGAGGATATGAATAAAATAAATAGTTTAGTTTGGGTAGATTTTAGCATTTTGCCGCGGGAACAATTGAAGTGTAGGTTTAAGAATGAGTTTATAGTTTTGAATAAGGACCATATTAAAAATTTAATTAGGTTAGAAAACGAAGTACGTAATATAATTAATAGCAATAATTTAAAATATAATAATTTTAGTAATATATATAAAAAAAATTTACAGAATGTAGTTTTATTTAGTATAAGTAACCAGTTAGACATAAAGAGTAGTTTATACGAATATTTATTTTTTAAGAATTTAGATTTTAAATTCATATTTATAGAATATTATACACATTATTATAATAAGTTATATAAAGATGTACAATATGTAAAAACTTTCATTTTAAGAGAAAAAAAATATATTATATAAAGTGACAATAATTTTTATTTATACTTGTCCTAGTGTGAAAGACCGGTGAAGTATATTTATAGGTCCCTCAATTATTGAAAAAGGTAAGATATGAAATTAAATACTTAGTAATGGGGCGGTGTCTATGTTTATAACACATTATTATAATAAGTTATATAAAGATGTACAATATGTAAAAACTTTCATTTTAAGAGAAAAAAATATATTATATAAAGTGACAATAATTTTTATTTATACTTGTCCTAGTGTGAAAGACCGGTGAAGTATATTTATAGGTCCCGCAATTATTGAAAAAGGTAAGATATGAAATTAAATACTTAGTAATGGGGCGGTGTCTATGTTTATAAAATTATTAAGAGGGGGAAGCACGCCTAGCTCTTTATAAGGCAGACACACACGCTCGTTTTTAGTACATTTCTTTATTTGTATACTGTAAGATAAGATTTGTTTGATAGTAAACAGTGTAAAATAAAAAATGTTTAATAATAGCACTAGTGAAATTAATAATCTAATATCTATACAGAATATCTGTGATGAAATTATTCAAAGAGAAGAAGATGATGAAAGAAATAAACAAATAACCGATGAAGAAGAGAATTTAAAACAGTTTTTCAATATTTGTGAAAGCATAATTGATGTTTCGTGCAATCATCAGATTGAACCACAACAGACGGCGTCTTTACAAAGCGGAAGCGGTGCGTCACCCCTCGAACATAACACCAGTGAAGATGAGTATGAAAAATATTTTACCGTAATTTCAAATACAGAAAGCCATGTACGAAGGTTTAACCTAATAGGCAAACGAACAATGTTTCGTTTTATTGATCCACCGGTAGATACAAATCCTGTACAATGGTTTAAAAATAGTTTGAAAAATCTAATGAAATATATTACCCAAGCAATCCCCGGTACGGATTATGTCGGTTTGATTTTACACACACCTGCTCTTGAGAACGGTCCGATATGGGTAAGCTTTAGGCTGGCGAGTCAATTACATATCGATATAATCTGGAGTGCAGTGAGTAATATTATGCAGAGCAATGCAAATATATTTGTTAATGGAGAATTCTAAGTAGAAATGACAAGAGTATCTGTACCAGTTGGAAGAGGTAAAAGTCTCAATGGTCGAGGGTTAAGCTTTGCTGAGTTATCAAAACGTAAACTGGGTATAATTGAAATAACGAACTCTGATAATTTATGCTTACCGAGGGCGTTAGTGGTTGCCGAATCATGGGCGAAAAAGGAAGCAAATTTTAAAAGCGTATCAAAAAATAAATCAAAGATACAGACAGCACGTGCCCATGCACTTATTTTAAAGGCGGGTGTAAAAATACCTGCCGAAGGGTCCGGGTTACCTGAGTTGAAGGAATTTCAAAGATGTTTATCTGGGTATAATATCATTGTGTACGAGTACGGTTCAGAGGGCAACGTCCTTTATGAAGGAATGAATGACACAAGCCTACCGCGACTTAATCTGTTATATTATAATAATCACTATAATGTAATTAAAAGTTTAACTGCTGCTTTTTCCACCGCATACTTTTGTGAACCATGTCATAAACCGTATAGGGAACGCAGTAAACATCGTTGTGCTAATATATGTGCCTATTGTCACCATACACCTCAATGTTCACCTGCTAATGATAGTCTCTTGTGTACTAAATGCAACAGACGCTTCCGCGGAAAACAATGTCTCGATAATCATAAGGGAGCTATATGTAATAACAGAAAAAGATGTACAAACTGTTTAAAACTATACACTCATACCCCTGAGAGAGTACATATATGTGGCGAAATATTTTGCAGATTATGTACAGATTATAAACCGCGTGGACATCAGTGCTATATAACCATAGACAAAAAACCGAAAAGAGATAAAAAATCGTTATTTATTTATTACGATTTTGAAACAAAACAAGAGAAAACCAGGAATAATTACAAGATTCACGAAGTAAACTTATGTGTGGCACAACAAACATGTAGCGTTTGTTCTGATGTTCTGGATATAAATTTACCATGTAATATGTGTGGTATTCGTCAACATATATTCAAACTAGACCCGGTCGCCGCGTTTGTACAATACGTTTGCACACCGCGAAGTGAGTTTGATAAAATAACATGTATTGCACATAATGCAAAAAGCTTTGATGCTCAATTTATTCTTAAATATTTAACTGAAACATTAATGTTCAAACCTAAATTAATTTTAAACGGTACTAAAATCTTATTAATGGAAATTAATTACAAAATACGATTTATCGATTCAATCAATTATTTACCGATGTCTTTGTCTTCTCTGCCTAAAGCAATGGATTTACCGGTTTCTTTGAAAAAAGGATTCTTTCCGCATTTATTTAACACTGACGAGAACCGTTTTTACGTAGGTCCGGTCCCATCTATTGAAAAATATGATGTGGATAATATGAGTATGAATATGCGGGATGATTTTCTAAATTGGCATACAAACCAAATTCATAATAATGTTGTATTTAGAATGGAACAAGAGAAGTCGAATATTGTATATCCGATGTTGATATCTTACGCCAAGCATGTGAAAAATTTAGGAAAACATTTATTGAAAATTGTAATGTCTGTCCTTTTACGGAAGCCGTGACAATAGCCTCCACGTGTAATCGTGTATTCCGAAGACAATTTTTACAACCTAACACCATAGGCATAATTCCAACAGAGGGTTACAGACTCACAGACAACCAATCAAAAATTGCATTACAATGGCTTATTAGAGAGGAGACTTTACGAAAAATACGGATAGAACATGCGGGTCATGGGAAAGAAATTATCTTGGGAAATAATTTGAAAGTTGACGGGTATTATGCTCCCGATCGTTTAGTATTTGAATTTATGGGATGTTTTTATCACGGATGTAAATTATGTTACAAAACAAATCGCGATAGTGAAACAATTTATAATAATTCTAAAGAAAGTTTGAATGCACGTTTTCAGAGGACAGAAGAAAAACTACGAAAATTGAAGGAGTTGCGTTTTAATGTGATTGAAATTTGGGAATGTCAATTTAGGATTCAATTAAAAGCTATGAATAAAGAGGAGCGTTTGCTATTAGAAAATCATCCATTAATTAGTTATCTACCATTAAACCCGCGTGATTCATTTTTTGGCGGGAGGACAGGTTGTGTTTCTCTATATCGAAAAATTAAAAATGAGGAAAAAATTAAATATATTATGTATGTAGTCTCTATCCGTATGTATGCAAGTACGGTAAATATCCGATAGGTCATCCGAAAATATTTGTAGGCGACGAGTGTCATCAGCTATTAGGTTCTGATAACAATATTGATAAAATAGAGGGTCTAATTAAATGTAGAGTTTTACCGCCCGACAATTTACTCCATCCCGTATTACCGCGCAAAGTACATGGTAAATTAATGTTTTCGTTGTGCCGCACATGTTGTGATACTCTGAATCAAAACGATTGTTCACATACTATAGAAGAAAAACAATTTGACGGTACATGGGTGTCAGATGAACTACAGCGAGCTGTACAACATGGTTATAAAATTGTACATGTATATGAAATTTGGCAGTACAATATAACAATATACAACAAAGAAACTAAATCTGGTGGATTATTTGTAAAATATATAGATAATTTTATGAAAATGAAACAGGAAGCTACAGGATATCCTCCAGACTGTATTGATGACATCAGTAAAATACGTTACATCGAAAATTATCTACATAAAGAAGGAGTTTCACTGGATCCTGAAAATATCGAAAAAAACGCCGGAAAAAGAGCGACGGGCAAATTAATGCTCAATTCATTCTGGGGTAATTATTAATTTTATTATTATTGTTCTAAGCTAACTAATTTTTAATTTGAAACAGGAAAATTCGCTCAAACAGAGAACAGACCTCGTACTACAATCGTATCATCGGCTGAAGAATTATACGACCTACTTGCTAATCCATCAGTCACCGTCAACAGGATCCTTCCAGTCGGCGAACGTATGATGTATGTCAACTGGGAACATGAAACAGAAGCTACCGAACAACTCAGAACCGTAAACATTGTAATTGCTTCATACACGACAGCTCAAGCTAGATTACATTTACACAGCTATCTTTATCAGTTAGATTCTCGAGTTTTATATTACGATACAGACTCTATAATCTATTATCATTTACCAGATATGTACGAACCTCCTACAGGTAATTTTCTAGGAGACTTGACCGATGAATTAAGCAGTTATGGTCCCGGGAGTTATATCACTGAATTTGTTTCCGGTGGACCAAAAACTTATGCCTATAAAGTGTATAATCCTATTAGTCGTGAAACTAAACAAATATGTAAAGTTAAAGGTTTCACTTTAAATTATAAAAACTCTCAAATAATTAACTTTAATTGTATAAAAAGAATGATACTAAAAGAAAACGACGAAAATTGTAATCCTCCTGTTATTGTATCTAATAATATAAGAAATACTCTCGATCATGATGTAATTACGCGTACGGAGAGTAAAATATTTAATGTTAAATGTATGAAACGTCGTTTCTTTGATAACCATTTTTCTGTACCTTATGGCTTTAAGAAACCTAGAATAAATTATAATTAAACCTTTATTGTTGTTCTTTCTGTTTTCCTGTTATTTTGACCGTTTAATAAAAATGTTTATGCAAGTTTTTATTTTGATTAGAGATTATAAATGAATTGTATAGCAAACTTTTTGTCATTTCCGTCTTTTGTTTTATGGTGAAATGTCGGATCCTATCAAATTCAAACATCCGTTTAACGCCATCGTGGCCGGACCCTCGGGCAGTGTTAAATCGTACTTTGTTGTTAGCTTCTTAAAAAATATGCACAACATGTGCGACACAGTTTTTACAAAAGTCACCTGGTTCTATAGCACTTGGCAGAGTTTATATAATACAATACCTAACGTAAATTTTCAACAAGGTTTACCCGATATGGATAATTTTGACGGTAATAACCCGCACTTGATAATAATAGACGATCTTATGCGTGAAACAGATTCACGTGTGGTTGATATTTTTACAAAGGGTAGTCACCATAAAAATTTATCCGTATTTTTCATTACTCAGAATATATTTAATCAGGGCAAAGGTCAACGAGATATGTCACTTAATGCTCATTATATAATTTATTTCAAGAATCCACGAGATAAAGCACAGATATTGCACCTGTCGCGACAAGTATGTCCAGAAGATACTAAATTTATTCAAGATGCTTATAACGATGCTACTTCAGATCCACATACTTACCTTATTTTCGATTTAAAACAATCTACACCAGAATGGAGTCGTTTTAGAACCATACGCAATAATCTAGTTTACATATATATACCGAAGAAAAAGTATAAATACGGTGATACGAAACTACCAGAGGTTATTATGTAATTATGTCTAAAACGTTAACCAGTAACGCTAACTTCTTGCGAGCCTTACATTCATTGAAACCAATTCAACGTACTGTTTTGTTGAAAAACGCAGACAGTAGTAACGTACGTTGTATCTGTGAATGTATACACAATATTCTACTAGGAAAAGTTCAACTAAATAAAAAACAACGTCATAATCTTGGACGTCATAAACAAATTTTACGTAAACTTGTGAAGCGAGGAGATAATTGGAAGCAGAAAAAAAAGATTTTAGTTCAGTCAGGAGAGGCGTTCCTCCCTTTGTTAATAGCACCACTTATTTCGGGTGTTTTAAGTAGCATATTTAATAAGAATTAAAAATGGAACATGCTAAAAAATATGCTTTAATTACACCGGAAACGTTACAACAACTTCGTGAAAATACCGTAAATGATGATAACAACATAACCACGCATCTTGATAAAGATATGAAAAAAGTATTAAATTTAAAAATTCCTGATTATGAAAAATGGGCTTTATATCAAGAAAATCTTCAACGATATCTCCACTTTCAAAAACAATTACGTGAACCTGTAAAAATTCCTCTAATTAATGATACACCCGTCACTTCTAATGACGTCGCAACCGGGTCTATTGAAATAAACGAACAATTAGCTGACGCCATAATTTTAAATACTTTACCGAAAACATATCGTGAAAAGGGAAGTAGTTTTTTAAATATACTTAAATTAAATAAAAATATTACGTGGGATAAATACGGTTTAGTCAGTATTAATAATAGTGAAATACCAAATTCAAATATTAATGATTTAATTGGAGATATCATTAGACCGAGGAGAAGAACTAACCCTACGGGATGGGAAGAATTTTCAAAAGCGTTGCAAAGAAACAATATTCCTAACGAACTGATTGGAAATCGACGTAGAAAGAGGGATTATACTAGTACACCATCTCCGTCGGGCCGCAGTAATAAAAAAGGTACTCCCCGAAGTACACGCGTTTCTTCATCCGACAAGTGGGAAACGTTTAAATTTATATCATGAACCGTATACTGACAAATATTTATTTTGATCCATCCCATCCGGTCGGTTTTACGGGGTTATCGAATCTTAAAAAAATAGTTAAAGGTAAACACTCTGCTGAAGATGTCAAAAAATGGCTAAGAAGTCAAGATGCATACACGTTACATAAACCGATACGTAGAAGATTTCTCCGAAACAAATACAAGGTTTACAATATTAATGATTTGTTTCAAGCTGATTTAAACGATATGCGAAGTCTCAGTAAATTCAATGACGATTCTAAATACATTTTGACTGTAATTGATGTTTTTAGTAGATTTGCTTGGGCGATACCTCTAACTGATAAGAAACCGGGTACTATTATTGATGCATTTAAAAAAATATTTAACGACAGTAATCGTATACCTGTATATCTACAAACAGACAAAGGCACAGAATTCATTGCAAGTAGTGTACGTAGATTTTTGCGTGAATATGATATTAAATATTATGTTGCCCAGAATCCTGATGTAAAAGCTTGTTTCGTGGAAAGATTAAATAGAACATTAAAAACAAGAATGTATTGCTACTTTACACGTAATAATACGTACCGATATATCGATATGCTTTCTAAACTTTTAAAAGCGTACAATAGTACCGTACATTCATCAACTAAGATAGCGCCGAAAGATGTAAACAATAGACATGTACTACAAGTCTGGAGAAATCAGTATAGGAATGACAAAAAAATAAAAAATAAATTACCTAGATTAGAAGTCGGAGATACTGTACGTATATCAAGAGAAAAACATTTTTTTGAAAAGGGCTATACGAGTAATTGGTCTCAAGAAATATTTAGAATTAAAACGGTAATTAAAAGACATCCACCCGTTTATAGATTGGAGGATTTAAATCAGGAAAACATTGAAGGTGTATTCTATGAACCGGAATTACAGAAAGTATATATAAACGCCGATGATGAATTTCAAATAGATAAAATAATCGAATCGAAGGGTAGTGGTACCAGAAAGAAAGTACTTGTCAAGTGGAAAGGATATACTGATAAATTCAACTCTTGGATACCGGCAAAAAATATAAAATATTTCAGGAATAATGTCTAAAAATGAATTTTATATGACTCTGCCTAGTAATAGTTCAATGAATTATTTTCCGGATAATAAAACAACACTATTCACTACACAACTAATTCAGAGTGTACATCTTGACGGCAACTGGGAAGTTGCTTTAGCTGAAGTTCAATATCCTTGTACTTTTTACACAGTCAGTAATCATCAAAACTATATTAAATATCATTTTAAAACAATAGTGGATGGAAAACCCAAAATACATAAAAAAGAGGTACATATCATACCTGGATACTATAGCACCGTAGACGATATAATAAACGCAATAAACCAACATACTAAACTTCAAGAGCATATTAAAATCGAAATTGACAAAAAAATCCAACGTATAAGAATAAAATTTATTACTAACCACATATGTTATTTGAAATTAGCTCCAAAACTTTCACAGCAGCTAGGGTTTAACCCGGAAACTGATTTGTATGAAGAGAGATTATCATATTATAATTCGTCAAATCTTTATCTAGGAATACATCATGAAATGTTTATATATTGCGATATTCTTGAACAACAATTTGTTGGAGATGTTCTCGCACCTCTGTTAAGAACTATACACGTTGATATTTCAAATTATATGTACGGTTCTAGTAAAATGGTGACATTTTCTCCACTATATTATATTCCTGTGCTCCGGCGAGATTTCCAGAATATCGAAATCGATATAAGATGTGTTGAGGGACAACCAATACCATTCCAATTCGGAACTTTAAGTGTTAAGTTACACTTTAGACGCTGTTCAAAATGAAAATTTGTCCCTACCAGATTTATTATAACCATCAAGCAGGAACCGGGATTGGTTCTGTTGTTTTTCGAGGCTCTGCTTATCAACGGGGCCACGGTCTAGCAAGTTTTTTTAGTGGATTATTTAGAACGGTTTTACCGTTTATAAAAAAGGGAGCGAGTGCCGTTGGAAAAGAAGCACTCAGAACAGGAATGAGTTTCTTAGGAGATTTGAGCGAAAGTCGTCCTGCAAAAGAACCGTTCCAACAAAGGTTATCTGAAGCGGGAAATAATTTGAAACCAAAAGCGGAAGCCAAAATTGATACACTTATGAGTGGTTCTGGTTATAAAAAGAAGAGAGCAACTCTAAAACGTATTCACTCGCGACAGTTAGCTGGACGCGTAAAGAACAAGATAAATAGAGTTCTGGACGTGTTCGATAAATAATAATAATAATCTAACAATGGCTTTTCTACATACGCAATCATGCGAATGTATTAAAACTGAGCTTGATTTATTTTCGTTACCACCTACACAAACAAGTATAGAAAGTGGTCAATGGATTAATTATAAGCCGCTATCATCTATAACGGACGATGGACCACTTGAGTTCGTAGTACCCGGCCAGAGTGATGAATATTTAGATTTGTCACAAACTATGATTCATTTAAAAGCAAAAATAATCAAATCAGACGGTAAGGCCTTAGTAGCCACTGACACCTCAGTAGGGCCAGTAAACAATTGGCTTCATTCTCTATTCAGTCAGATAGACGTATATCTCAACCAAAAATTAGTTTCACCACCAAACAACACATACGCGTATCGTTCATACATTGAAACGTTATTGAACTATGGTTGTGATGCTAAAAATTCGCATCTCACAGCGTCATTATGGTATGCAGACAGCGCAGGAAAAATGAATCAACTGAATGTCGACAATAAAGGATTTCAAAAACGAAGAAAATATACTGCGTTAAGCAACGAAGTTGATTTGATGGGACATCTGCATGTTGATATTTTTAATCAAGAAAAATTTCTTCTCAATGGCGTTGAATTAAGAATGCGTCTTGTTCGATCTCGAGACAGTTTCAACCTTCTATCAGGATTAGCAGATATGAATGTGAAAACTCAAATAACGGAAGCTACATTACTTGTACGACGGGTGAAATTAAATCCTAGCGTCTTACTAGCCCACAACAAAGCACTGCAGTTGACAACCGCTAAGTATCCCGTAACTAGGGTCGAATGCAAAACCCTGACAATACCTGCTGGAGTTCAATGCAAGTCTCTAGATAATGTATTTCTGGGACAGCTGCCTAAAAGATGTATTCTAGGGTTTGTAGCGAATAATGCTTTTCACGGCAGTTACGCTACAAATCCATTTAATTTTGATAATTTTAAAATTAATTTCTTATCTTTGTATGTAAATGGACAGCAATTACCGTCAAAACCATTGCATACAAGTTTCTCAAATGTTAAATCTTATATTCAAATGTACAATACATTGTATTCCGGTACAGGAATTCATTTTTCAAATGACGGCAATTGTATTGACAGAGATAGCTTTCCAGACGGCTTCTGTTTAGCAGCTTTCGATCTAACACCCGACTTATCAGCAAATACAATGAATCATTGGAATCTTACACGTCACGGGACAGTTCGTGTCGAAGTCGGATTCCAGGAGGCTTTAGCAGAAACAGTGAATTGTGTTATTTATGCAGAGTTTGATAATATTATTGGAATAGATAAGGATAGAAATGTTATTGTAGATTTTGGTGGTTAAATATTTTTGTACGCATTTATTATTAATAAATATATGATCTCTTGTGTAAATGTTGGTTAGTTTCATTTGAACCTTTGACAACGATGGGCTACATTATTGACGTACAATATTTCTACGGTAAAAAAGATGAATTAGTAATAAAAGAACTTGCCGTAATATCGGTGGACAGAAGAGTTTTTCAACATTTTTTATTCAAACCACCGTATTCGAAAAATCATCTATCTGTAAAACAAATTTCTCAAATAAATTGGCTGAAAAAATATCATCACGGGTTTGACTGGGATGATGGGTTCATTGAATATGACAACTTAAAAACAATATTGACAAGTATAATTGATTTCGATGAAAAGTTTGTGTTTGTTAAAGGGTTGGAGAAAAAATTACTAATTGAAAAAATACTAGAACGCAATAATCTGTATGATTTAACAAGTCAGGGCTGTCCAAGTCTTAGAAAGTTACGCAGTCTTCAATATATAACATCGGAAATTACTAGTAAATGCTGTATTCCGTATGCACACAGTGGTATGATATGTGCGTCCGAGAATATACTTCACTTATGTAAATGGTATAACAATTATTGTAAAGATGAATGCGGTACTTATAGAGACGATTCTTCAACGCTATTTCAAGAATGTCTGTCATTATGGAGTATATGCAGCAAATAGATTACCATTCCAGGTAAACTACCCTTGTGCCATTGTGGTTAACACCGATGATGATTCAAAGCCGGGAAGTCACTGGACCGCAATTTTCATTGATCGTAGAGGACATGGCCAGTATTTCGATAGCTACGGCAGACCACCGCATATCCATGAACATATCCAGTTTTTAAACCGTAATACGGTAATTTGGAATTACAATACACTTAATATGCAAGACTATTTTTCGTCAGTGTGCGGACATTACTGTTTAATTTATCTGTTTTTTAGAATTAACGGATATTCTTTAAATTATTTTAAAAAATTGTTTAGCAGACATAACCGTCTGCAAAATGATGTTTATATTAAAAGATTGTTTCATTATTACTTTAGGACAATGTAACTAGGTTAGATTAATGATAAAAATACAAAATTTATTTTTAATTAACTATATATTTCTTATTATTGTTACATATATTTTATAGACATAAGATAATTTCAAACAGTGTAAATATGTAGATAATTACTATTGAGAATACATATACATTTAAAAAAAAAATAATTGTTTTATTTCGGCATAGTGACATATTTTTTTTCCCTATTCATATGATGATATACATATTCCATATCCATGTTTAACTTAACATTATAGTATGTAGACAGTTCCCATAATATTGCACTTATAAAACAATCATCCATGTCACAATTCTCTAATAAGATTTTATAGGCTGTTTTTCTTAAATCTAATGTTACATCGACAAGTTTACATTCGGCTGTTTTTTGTAGAAAATTCAAATAGTTTTTATAAATATCGGCATTAGAAATTCTCGTTTCCAAACATAATACTATACTCTGTAACAAATTTTGAGCATTTATTAAATTTTCAATTTCACTTTTATTCAAAACAATACAATTTCTTTTGTACAGTAATTTAATTTTTTGCATAAGTAGCTTCGTAATATTAACCCCACTTACATAAACACCCTTGCACCCTCTTGAAGTCTGTATCATCAGAGAATTCTTTATATTCTGATTTAAATATTCACATATTTTCGCTATATTAATAATAACTATTTGTTGACTGGTTTGAACGTCTACAAGTGTTACAGTTATTTTAAATTTATTATGAGGATTTAAACCAATATTAACAAATTTTTTACGTTCAACCTCATCGATATATATAAAACTTCCTTGCAATAACCTGTTGTTATGATCGTACTTACTTATATTGACAGGTAAAGTGAAATATGTATCGACTGACGCCGTTCCCGTTATGAATTCAAAATTTATATTTTCGCTTTCATCAATCCAATCATGTGCATAACGATCCAGTTGTGATAAATTTTCTTCTAGCGGAACCGTACTGATTGGTGATAATGTGGACTCTGCTACCTGGGCATCAGATGTTGTATTTTCGCTTTCATCAATCCATTCGTGTGTATAACGATCCAGCTGTGATAATTTTTCTTCTAGCGGAACCGTGCTGATTAGTGAAAGTGTGGACTCTGCTACCTGGACATCAGGTCTTGTAGCTCGTTCGGGTGTAGGGACTGGAGAATCCCACTGTATTTTATCTTTGACATAATCGCTAGCATTTACACTGATGTCCTGTACAGATTGTCTCACCTCCTTGTGTTTTTCATTAATTGTAGGAATGATGATAATGTCCTGTACTGAAGGATGCTCGATCGTGTAAATTAGATCCTCTCGGGCTTCATATTTTGATTGCTGTTCATTTACGGATTTCGTCTCTTTCAAAAATTCACTTTTCATTACTTTATTCTTTCTATTCGTAGACCGCGCTGACTTGACTTTAACATTACCGCTAATTTCAATATTCTTCTTCTTTTTATTCGTCTCTGGTTGTCTAAAGGTTTGGCTACCTTCTCCGAAGAGGTCCATACATAATTGTTCATATGTACTCATCACTACAGCGGTTTCTTCTTCTATACTTAAACACACATATACAGTTTTCAAAGTTTACAACTCTTCGTTAAATAGTCAAAAGGTTATCCCTACCACTCATTCACAGATTATTATTTAAATTTATTACCATTAAACAATTGTACAAGTACATTATTTCATACAGCTTACTTTAAAACAGATCATGTAAAATTCAAATTAATTTATTTTAAGTAAATTTGAAATTAAATCAACGCGTTAATGGTCCAAAACAAAGGGTTCTTATGAAGCATTTCTGGCCATAAATTACCCTGCAGAAGGTCAAATGTTAAAATAAATATGTTTCGGCGATTCAAATTTATTACTTTGACCTAATTCTCGACTGGTTTTCAAAGTAGCTGATTTGAATAAATTATAGACAGCTCCTACTCTCATTTCTATATCTTCTTACATGGGCTGGATTCTAGAATACCTACCACACTTGAAATATTAATTTTCTTGTTGTAATGTATTCTTTAAGCTAAAATATGATGAAGAATTATAAAATTCGGGCGCGGAAGCAAATATTTAAATAATTTTTTACAAAATTTAAGTTAGGTTTTACCTATTCTTGAAATAAATATTTTTGTTAAATCATTCATATTCATGATTTAGGATCTATATTATGGATGGTTTTAAGCATTGGAGATGCATAAGTGAACAAAACGTGGTAACAATCAGATAAAATACAATAAATTTTCGTGTGTCATTTTAATAAGTACGTTGTATATTGTAAGCTACATGGGCTGGATTCTAAAATAACTACCACACTTGAAATAACAATTTTCCTGTTGCAATGTTTTCTTTTAGTTAAAATAAGATAATGAATTATAAAATTCGGGCGCGGAAGCAAATATTTATATGATTTTTTTACAAAAATATAGTCAGATTTTACCTCATCTTAAAATAGATATTTTTGTTAAAAGATTCATATTCATGCTTTAGGATCTATACTATGGATAGTTTTAAGCATTGCACATGCAAAAGTGACCAAAACGTGGTACCATTCAGATAATAAACATTCAATTTTCGGATGTCATTTTAATGAATACTTTGTATATTGTAAGCTACATGGACTGGGTTTTAGAATACCTACCACACTTGAAATGCAATTTTCTTGTTGCAATGTTATCTTTTAGCTAAAATATGATGCAGAATTATAAAATTTAGGCGCGGAAGCAAATATTTAAATGATTTTTTACAAAAATATAGTCAGATTTTACTTATTCTTAAAGTAGATATTTTTGTTAAACATTTATATTGATGCTTTAGGATCTATACTATGGATAGTTTTAAGCATTGGACATGCAAAAGTGACCAAAACGTGGTCCCAATCAGATAATAAACATTCAATTTTCGAATGTCATTTTGATGAATACGTTGTATATTGTAAGCTACATGGGCTGGATTCTAGAATACCTACCACACTTGAAAAAGCAATTTTCTTGTTGCAATGTTTTCTTTTAGCTAAATTATGATGAAGAATTATAAAATTCAGCCGCGGAAGCAAATATTTATATGATTTTTTACAAAAATAAAGTCAGATTTTACCTATTCTTGAAATGGATATTATTGTTAAAACATTCATATTCATGCTTTAGGATCTATAACATGGATAAATTTAGCATTGGACATGCAAAAGTGACCAAAACGTGGTACCAATCAGATAATAAAAATTTAATTTTTAGGTGTCATTTTAATGAATACGTTGTATATTATAAGCTACCTACCTACTTGAAATAGCAATTTTCTTGTTGCAATGTTTTCTTTTAACTAAAATATGATGAAGAATTATAAAATTCGGGCGCGGAAGCAAATATTTATATGATTTTTTACAAAAATAAAGTCAGATTTTATATATTCTTGATAAATACGTAGTATATTGTAGGATACATGGGCTGGATTCTAGAATACCAACCACACTTGAAATAGCAATTTTCTTGTTGCAATGTTTTTTTTAGCTAAAATATAATAAAGAATTATAAAATTCCGGCACTGAAGCAAATATTTATATGATTTTTTACAAAAATAAAGTCAGATTTTACCTATTCTTGAAATGGATATTTTTGTTAAAACATTCATATTCATGCTTTAGGATCTATACTATGGATAATTTTAGCATTGGACATGCAAAAGCGACCAAAACGTGGTACCAATCAGATAATAAACATTAAATTTTCAGGTGTCATTTTAATGAATACGTTGTATATTGTAAGCTACATGGTCTGGATTCTAGAATACCTACCACAATTGAAATGGCAATTTTCTTGTAGCAATGTTTTCTTTTAGCTAAAATATGATGAAAAATCATAAAATTCGGGCGCGAAAGCAAATATTTATATGATTTTTTACAAAAATAAAGTCAGATTTTACCTATTCTTGAAATGGATATTTTTGTTAAAACATTCGTATTCATCCTTTACGATCTATACTATGGATGGTTTTAAGCATTGGACATGCAAAAGTGACCAAAACGTGGTACCAATCAGATAATAAACATTCAATTTTCTGACGTTATTTTCATGAATACGTTGTATATTGTAAGCTACATGGGCTGGATTCTAGAATACCTACCACACTTGAAATAGCAATTTTCTCGTTGCAATGTTTTCTTTTAGCTAAAGTATGCTGAAGAATTATAAAATTCGGGCGCGGAAGCCAATAATTATTTGATTTTTTACAAAAAAAAAGTCAGATATTATTTTTTCTTGATGAATACGTTGTATATTGTAAGCTACATGGGCTGGATTCTAGAACACCTACCACACTTGAAATAGCAATTTTCTTGTTGCAATGTTTTCTTTTAGCTAAAATATAATAAAGAATTATAAAACTTGGGCGCGGAAATAAACGTATATATTATTTTTTACAAAAACAAAGTCAGATTTTACCTATTTTTGAAATAGATATTTTTGTTAAAACATTTATATTCATGCTTTAGGATCTATACTATGGATGGTTTTAAGCATTGGACATGCAAAAGTAACTAAAACGTGGTACCAATCAGATAATAAACATTTAATTTTTGGTTGTCATTTTAATGAATACGTAGTATATTGTAAGCTACATGGGCTGGATTCTAGAATACCTACCACACTTGAAATAGCAATTTTCTTGTTGCAATGTTTTCTGTCAGCTAAAACATGATGAAGAATTATAAAATTCAGGCGCGGAAGCAAATATTTATATGATTTTTTACAAAAATAAAGTCAGATTTTACCTATTCTTGAAATGGATATTTTTGTTAAACCATTCATATTCATCCTTTAGGATCTATACTATGGATGGTTTTAAGCATTGGACACGTAAAAGTGATCAAAACGTGGTACTAATCAGATAAAAAACATTCAATTTTCAGTTGTCATTTTAATGAATACGTTGTATATTGTAAGCAACATGGGCTGGAGTCTAGAATACTTACCACACTAGAAATAGCAATTTTCTTATTGCAATGTTTTCTTTTAGCTAAAATATGATGAAGAATTATAAAATTCGGGCGCGAAAGCAAATATTTATATGATTTTTTACAAAAATTATGTCAGATTTTACCTATTCTTGAAATGGATATTTTTGTTAAAACATTCATATTCATGCCTCATGATCTATACTATAGATAATTTTAGCATTGGACGTTGCAAAAGTGACCAAAACATGGTACCAATCAGATAATAAACATTAAATTTTCGGGTGTCATTTTAATGAATACGTTGTATATTGTAAGCAACATGGGCTGGATTCTAGAATACCTACCACACTTGAAATAGCAATTTTCTTGTTGCAATGTTTTCTTTTAGCTAAAATATGATAAAGAATTATAAAATTCGGGCGCGGAAGCAAATATTTATTTAATATTTTACAAAAATAAAGTCAGATTTAACCTATTCTTGAATTGGATATTTTTGTTAAAACATTCATATTCATGCTTTAGGATCTATACTATGGATAAAATTTAGAATTGGACATGCAAAAGTGACCAAAACGTGGTACCAATCAGACAATAAAAATTTAATTTTTAGGTGTTATTTTAATGAATACGTTGTATATTGTAAGCATAATGGACTGAATTCTAAAAAACCTACCACACTTGAAATAGCAATTTTCTTGTTGCAATGTTTTCTTTTAGCTAAAATATAATGAAGAATTATAAAATTCGGTAGCGGAAGCAAATATTTATATGATTTTTTACAAAAATAAAGTCAGATTTTACCTATCCTTGATGAATACGTTGTATATTGTATGCTACATGGGCTGGATTCTAGAGTACCTACCACACTAGAAATAGCAATTTTCTTGTTGCAATGTTTTCTTTTAGCTAAAATATGATGAATAATTATAAAATTCGGGCGCGGAAGCATATATTTATATGATTTTTAACAAAAATTAAGTCAGATTTTACCTATTCTTCAAATGGATATTTTTGTTAAAACTTTCATATTCATGCTTTAGGATCTATAGTATGAAAAATTTTAGCATTGGACTTGCAAAAGTGACCTAAACATGGTACCAATCAGATAATAAACATTCATTTTTCGTTTGTCATTTTAATGAATACGTTGTATATTGTAAGCTACATGGGCTGGATTATGGAATACCTACCACACTTGAAATAGCAATTTTCTTGTTGCAATATTTTCTTTTAGCTAAAATATGATGAAGAATTATAAAATTCGGGCGCGGAAACAAATATTTATATAATTTTTTACAAAACTAAAGTCAGATTTTACCTATTCTTGATAAATAAGTTGTTTATTGTAAGCTACATGGGCGGGATTCTATAATACCTACCACACTTGAAATAGCAATTTTCTTATTGCAATGTTTTCTTTTAGCTAAAATATGATGAAGAATTATAAAATTCGGGCGCGGAAACAAATATTTATATAATTTTTTACACAATAGAAGTCAGATTTTACCTATTCTTGAAATGGATATTTATGTTAAAACATTCATATTCATGCTTTAGTATCTATACTATGGATGATTTTAAGCATTGGACATGCAAAAGTGACCAAAACGTGATACCAATCAAATAATAAACAATCTATTTTCGAGTATCATTTTAATGAAGACGTTGTATGTTGTAAGCTACATGGGCTGGAATCTAGAATACCTACCACACTTGAAATAGCAATTTTCTTGTTGCAATGTTTTCTTTTAGCTAAAATATGATGAATAATTATAAAATTCGGGCGCGGAAGCAAATATTTATATGATTTTTTACAAAATAAAGTCAGATTTTACCTATTCTTGAAATGGTTATTTTTGTTAAAACATTTATATTCATGCTTTAGGAACTGTACTATGGATGATTTTAAGCATTGGACATGCAAAAGTGACCAAAACGTGGTACCATTTAGATAATAAACATTTAATTTTCGGATTTTATTTTAATGAATACTTTGTATATTTTAAGCTACATGGACTGGGTTTTAGAATACCTACCACACTTGAAATAGCAATTTTCTGGTTGCAATGTTTTCTTTTAGCTGAAATATGATGAAAAATTATAAAATTCGGGCGCGGAAGCAAATATTTATATGATCTTTTACAAAAATAAAGTCGAATTTTACCTATTCTTGAAATGGATATTTTTGTTAAAACATTCATATTCATGCTTCAGAGTAGATATGCTGTAGGGATTCCAACTAACCGTGGTCATCGAGATCTACCACTCTTCAGCAGTTCTTCATCAACCCCGTAAGACTTAGAGGTGGATTCTTGGATTTTTTGGCTTTGTGAACCCCTTCTTCGGCAGTTTTTCAGCAACCCCTAGCCAGTTCTTCAGCAACCCCTAGCCCCTTAGTTCTTCAGCAACCCCTAGCCCCTTAGAGGCTGTTCTTCAGCAACCTCTTGCACCTTCCTCAGCAGTTCTTCAGCAACCCCTAGCACCTTAGTTCTTCAGCAACCCCTAGCCCTTTCTTCAGCAACCCTTAGCCCTTTCTTCAGCAACCCCTAACCCCTTCTTTAGCAACCCCTGGTTTATACAGGTGAGGGAGACTGGTCAGGTTGGTGTGTTGTTTTAATTAACCTGTATCTGGTAGGTGTATTGTTTTACTTAACCTGTATCAGTCAGGTGTATTGTTTTTATTAACCTGTATGAGGTAGGTGTATTGTTTAATTAATTAACAGGTAGGTACCTGTCTTTGGCTATTGTTTAATGAACAGGTGGGCTGTTTTCAGTCATATAGGTGTATATTATTCGCTAATTAACGTCGACTAGTCGTTGCTGTGTCCACAGCGAAATTGAAGTTGAAATGATGTTTTCGAGTGTAAACAAGTTGATATGATAACCTAATTGCGTTAACTATCAGCTAATTATAGACTTATCTGAATAATTTATCAGCTCACATTGGCAGATGTACATAAAATTCTTCTTGAACATTTTCTGTTTATTATTACAACTGCAAACAAATATATATCAGCTTATTATTACATATGCAAAAAAAAAATTGTGTTGCTATGTTGTGTATTTAACGAAGAACTTCTAGAAAATTTTCCTTAGTCTGTGAACTATCAGCTCATTGCGGACTGATCTATAACCACAATGACTTCAATGCAACTTGTAAAAATATCAATGGCGGTGCAAAAACACCTCATTGAACGATTGAATGTAAGTTATAAATTTATTAGTATTTTAAATATAACATTTATAATTTGACTTTGTTTATTATATATATATATATATATATATATATATATATATATTTCAGATGCTTGATATTGACTGTATAGAATTAAGTAAGTTGCTTCCACCGGAGGCAACCTGCATCTATGCGGGTGAGGTAGACGACATCCTGTGGCCACTCCAATTATGGAGGAGTAACAAAGTTGTCTATGTCATTTCTGAGGAGTAACAAGGTTGTCTATGTCTATGTCTACGTGTAAATGTATGTATGTATGTATTATCTATTTTTTAAATATTGTAAATTACGAGTAATTATATTTAAAAAATATTTCAAAATAATTTAATATTTTTTTCTTTTGTTACAGAACTGAAATATATAAAAAAGAATGTCATAATATGAATTTACATGAATTAACATTTGCAAACAAATAATTTTGTGTTGCTATGTTGTTTAATTAACAAAGAACTTCGAAAACATCTTGTAATCATAAGTAATATAAGACTGAATTGTGTTGAAAGTTTTCATAGTTCTTTGAACTGATATATTGCAAGTTCTCTTCACAAGAAGCAGGTAAAATAATTTTTTATTAAATAATTAACTTATTAATAACCGGTAGTTCATCAATAGGTTGTTCTTATACAGTCGGTGTATTTGAAAGTAAATTATTTGGAATTACTAATATACGTAGAGCAACTTTAAAATTCCCTTCACACGTGCAGGTAAAACAGTTTTAAATAAATAAATAACAAATTAATAACCGGTAGTTCATTCCTAGGTTGTACTTATACAGTTCGGTGTATTTCAAAGTAAAATATTTTGAATATAGAATATACATATTTCAATAAAAATGTCAGAAGAAACTATTAGTTGTCTAAGTGATAGTCTTATAAAAACGTTGCAAACAACAATAGATTTAATAAAAACTAAGGAAGAGGTAGCAAGATGTAAAAATATAATAAATAAGTTTATATTATTACTCATAAAATTTATAAAGAATCAACGTGTTAAAAAAATTAAAAATGAAAATTTATTTAAATTAGAGGCGAATTTATCTCATTTGAATTATTTTCGGCTAATGTTATCACGAATTGTGGATAGAAATAACCCTGTTGCTTCTGGTTCGGGATATTCAAATCAAAAAAATCAAAATAAAACTTCAAAAAAGAAATTAGTTTGGGTAGATTTGTGTTCAGCATTTAATGGGAGAATTAAAACGGGGATAATTCTCAATAATTATTATGTTGATCCTAGATTGTTTTTGGAAAAAGTAAAAACCATATTCAGATATAGAATTATTGAAGAATTAAAAAAATCTTTAATAAAAGTAAATTGTGTGTTGAGTGCTGAATTCATTTTACCTACCAAAGGAATAAAAGAGGTGAAAAGCTTTAATACATCTAATGCTGTTATCACGCGGTTAACAGATTTAAATGATTGGTATTTGGAAAATGTGAAAGATAAAATTTTAACAAAATTAGAAGAATTTCAAGAAAGGTACAGTGGTTGGGCATTGTTAAAAATAATGCATTTAAAAGTAAATATTAATACCTATACACCAATCACCGGTGGGTGTTATACTGAACTACCTAAGAGTATAAGCAATAAACGTGCTGTAATAAATATAAAAAATAACGATCAGTAATATTTTCTGAAAGCTGTGGTATCAGCATTACATCCGGTTAAAAAAAATTCTGAGCGTTTTACTTCATATCCACCTTTTCAAAACGTATTAAAATATATTGGGATAAATTTTCCAATGCAATTAAAAGATATTTCGAAATTTGAAAAATTAAATGAATTAAGTATTAGTGTATATACGTTAGAAAATATTCAAAAAAGAAATTTCAGGTTGTTCCTATAGCAATAAGTAAAAGTAATTATAATAGAGTAATTAATTTATTAATAGTTGAATCAAATAGCGAATATTGTGATAGCACAGAGGACAGTGAAACGGAAGACCAAGAAATTAAAACAGATAAATGTGTAAAGTATCATTATATGTGGATAAAAAATTTATCACGTTTAGTGGGAAATCAATTATCAAAGTACAAAGCTCAGAAATGGCTTTGTAATATTTGTCTAAATTATTTTGTAAGTGAAGTACTATTACAAAAGCATACTGAATATTGTAATACTGTAAATAAAAATAAATGTCGCATTGATTCACCGGAAGAAAAGAATAAAATTTTAAAGTTTAAAAATTTTCGTAACAAAGAAAAGGTACCGTTTGTTATTTACAGCGATGTAGAATCACTTTTAGAGCCTTTAGATAATAGTAACTTGAATTGCAATACTTCTTTTATTTATAAACATACACCTTTTAGTATAGCTTATTATTTAAAATGTTCTTATGATGATACTTTATCACAATTTAAAATATATAAGGGAAAGGATTGTTTGCAATGGTTTTGTAAAGAGCTATTATATATAAGTAGTAAATTAGATGTAATTGCAAAAAATGTACAACTAATCACTATGTCTGAAGTAGAGGAAAAATTATTTAAAAATTCAAATAAATGTCATATATGTGGCAAACCATTCACCTTAGAAGATATACGTGTTAGAGATCATTGTCATTTTACTTCAAAATTGAGAGGTGCCCACCAACATTGCAATTTAAATTGGTCACAGTCTTATATGTTTCCTGTAGTATTTCATAATTTAAGTGGATATGACGGTCATTTTATAATTAAAAGTATAGCCACTGAAATGGAGGGTAGCATATCATTAGTTCCAATTAATAAAGAACGGTATATTTCATTTACAAAATATTTAAAAGACACAAAAATTAATTTTCGGTTTATTGATTCTTTTCGATTTATGACTAGCAGTACTGATAAATTTTCCTCATTTTTACAAGATTCAGAATTAAAAATTACAAAATCATTTTATAAAAATGAAGAAGAATTTCAATTACTCAGAAAAAAAGGTATATTTCTATATGAATATATGAGTGTTTGGGATAAACTCGATGAAAAATCTTTACCTTCAAAATTACATTTTTATAGCACATTAAAAAATGAGAATTTTAGCAATACCGACTATGAACATGCTTTACATGTATGGAATGAGTTTAACATTAAAACGTTGGGAGAATATGCAAATTTATATTTGAAAACTGATGTTCTTTTGTTAGCAGATTTTCTAGAAAGTTGTATAGAAACATGGCTTTTGATGCCATGTTAAAATGTACTGAAATAGAACTTGAATTACTGACTGATATTGATAAAATTTTATTCACCGAGAAGGGAAGTAGAGGCGGTGTTTCACAATGTTCAAATAGGTATGCAAAAGCAAATAACCGATATATGGGAAATTTATATAATTCACAGGAAGATGAAATTTTTTTGATGTATTTTGATATAAATAATTTATATGGAGCAGCAATGTCTCATTTTTTACCATATAAAGATTTTGAGTGGGTGGAGGAAAAAGATTTCTATAGTATTGACTATTTTAATTTAAGTAGTTCTTCTGAAACTGGTTATATTCTTGAGATTGATTTGGACTATGGAAAACAATTACATGAAGCCATAAAGACTTGCCGTTATGTCCTGAACATTTTATTCCACCCAATTCGAAGAATGCAAAATTTATTACAAATTTATACTCCAAACAAAATTATATTATTCATTATCAAAATTTGAAACAATGTTTAGAGTTAGGAAAGAAATTGACTAAAATTCATCGAATACTACAATTTAGACAAAGTGATTGTTTGAAAAAATATATTAATTTGAACACACACTTAAGAACAATATGTAATAACGAGTTCAAAAAAAAATTTTACAAATTAATGAACAATGCAGTATTTGGAAAAACTATGGAAAATGTGCGGAAGCACAAAGATGTGAAAATTCTTACAAAATGGTCTGGTAGATACGGAGCTAAGTATTACATTTCAAAACCAAATTTTTATAATTGTATTGTTTTAGATAAACAATTAGGAAAATCTGATATTGTAATTATTGAAATGAAAAAAACTAATATCTATTATAATAAACCAATTTATGTAGGCTTCTCAATTTTAGATATTTCAAAAACATATGTATATGACTTCCATTATAATTATATTAGAAAGGAAATGGGTGAAAAAGCAAAATTATTGTATACTGATACAGATAGCTCAATATATAAGTTTGCTAATATCAACATATATGAATTGATGTTGCGAGATATTTCTAAATTTGACACATCAGATTACAACGAAAATAATTGTTATGGTCTACCTTTAGCCAATAAAAAAGTAATTGGATTAATGAAAGACGAATGCAATGGACAGTTATTATATGAATTTATAGGATTAAGATCAAAAATGTATACCTATAAAATATTAAATTGTAATAAATCGTTTAAGAAAGCTAAAGGTATAACATCCGGAGTTTTGAAAACAATTACATTTGAAGATTATTATAATTGCTTATTTAACAATATAATTATTTCTAAAAATCAGCAACATATCAAATCTAAACTGCATAATGTGTATACAACAAGACAACAAAAAATTATTTTGAGTCCTCATGATGACAAAAGAGTTGTGAATTATTTGTACACAAGTACATTACCATGAGGATATGAACTCAATACTACATAGTGTTAAAGTATTACGCCACTATCAATAGTGGGGATTGTTCTATAAATTATAGTACCTGTAAATATATGCATAGTATTTTGCAAACGTTAATATGTATTGTTGCATTATAAATAGTGCTGACATTTTTTGTCAGCTATTACAAGTTCGTGGTATGCATATTCTATATAACAAAATAGTATTTTTTACAAGTAAAAATGATAGTTTTTCACTAAAAATAAAATATCAACAACCGAGAATAAATGGATTAGTAGATTTATGGATTGAGGTGGAAGAAGAAAAGTCACAATTGAATCCACTTATTAAATTTAATACCAAGTTACAGAGAGGTCAAGTTAATTGTTTTAAACTTGATTATATAAAAACTAAATATGAGTGTATGTTCACTGCTAAATATTATAATGGAAATAACATTTACTATGTTTTACCTGAGAATATGAAAAATGTATTCTTATATGATATGTGGATTTTAAATCCGTATAGATTGGAAGAGGAGAAGGAGGAGGAAGATGAGTGTAATCGTCGAACTGTAGTATGTCTGTTAACTGGTCATGAAGAATGTGTTAATTGCAATCATATAAAACGATGATTTTTGCAACAAATTTTATAATTCATAAAACCAAAGTTACAATGCATTCAGATTACAGGTATCGTAAACCCAATGGAGATATAGTTTTAGTAATAGATGATCTACTTTATAATATTTTATGATCTGAAATGAAATTATCTATTCAAAAATTGTTTTACCTGCAAATAGCAACACAATTTGACTTATCAATATTTGGAATAAATTGTTCTAATATATCTGTTCTGAAACAATTAAAAAATTTATTATTAAGATTAGAAAATAAATATTCTTACTAAATCAATTTTATGTTTTTAGATAAAAAATGTCTACATCTAATTCAAAGTATGATCTTTTCAACAAAAACTCTAAACCGAAGGAGATCTGAGGTCTTAGAATGTTAGAAGAAAACAAAAAATTCTATATTAAAAATATGGAAAAAGTGGAATCGAAATTCGGCTTACGGATACGAGTAGAATTGGTGAATAGTTATATCTTTCTAAGTGAAAGATATAATCACCACATCGGTGAGCAGGAGCTGAGTTGTATGAAAGAAGATATCGACAAAGGACTTCTGTATTTGGTGTCAAAAGGCACCAAAGGGAAAGCAATCGATATAGAAATTCATGCTGATTAAATAAAATTGTAATTATGATATGAAATGAAAAATATATATGTTTTGTAATACATGTTTTATTTAATACTAATATATACAGATATACACAATATTAACAATTTGCATTACATCTTTTACAGTTTCAAATTAATACATACAATTTTCATTACATCTTTTACAGTCTCAAATTAATACATAATCACTATCGTTATTTTTATCATGGTTGTGTAAAAGTGAGATTTACAACCTCACCAACTGTTCCATCATCCATACCCGATATCCTGGGTTTCCATCCCTGTTATCCCGCACAGATACCAACATTTTTGATATTTTTGAAATATTTCATTATTTCTCCAAGCTTCTGGTAATTTATTCCATACCCAATCAATTTGACTTTCTGCATAAACCATCACAAATTCTATTGGCAAATGTATAATATCTTCTTCAATCATATCATGAAGTGATTTATTTGCAAATAATTGAAATGAATTAAACATATCGAACCTTGATTGATACCATCGTCTTATATCTTCCACATTTAAACAGCACAGTTTAAAACGTGAAGATAACAATTTTTAATTTCAACCGGAGAACGTAATGCTGATATCGGTGGACATTCCAGTTGTTCTAAATTTATTATATTCTTGTGAATAAATGCTTCTAACCATTGTTTCTTATCTTCTCCCAGAACGTAGATTTTATAAATTTCAGGTTGTTCAAGTATTTTCTTCAAAACTGATTGATGTTTACTGTATCGTATATTGCCTGTAGACCAGTCTAAATTATGTGCAGATTTCACAGATAATTGCACACTGTTTTGAGTTTCTTTGGATAAACATGTAAACGTATATGGTTGCTTAAATATTCCTGTTTCATATTTACCACTGGTTATATTAATAACTGCAAATTCTTTGCAAATAAACTGATTTGTTTCTAGAATAATGAAACCTTGAATATCGACAATAACAATTGAAGTCATCTTAACGCTGTCTGTTGAACACAAGCAGAGAAACTAAATAATAGCGAATTAATGTTTTACTTTCATACATAACTTTTCTTATCAATCCAGCTGTTATGCGTGCTATCAAATCCTAACCAATTTACGTAAATTTTACTATTTTGTAACTCGTTTTCATAAAACCCACTTTTAATAGGTTGCCCAAGATTATCACTAAGTAAATAGGTAATTGGATTAGTTAATTTTATATTTTTAATTACAAATATTTCATTAGATCAATTTTTTATGTAACCTTTTGTAAATAATCCCCTCTCTTTACTAATTTTAACATTATCACCTATTTTAAATTTAGATTTTATATTAACAATTTTTATGTGATTATATACAGTTCTTAGTAAATCTTTTTCATTGTTCTTGGTTACGTCAACAGGTTTCATATGAATTGTACTATGTTTTTTATTGTTATATATTTCAGTAATTTTTGGTAATAAATCTAACCATTTATATGAACCTTGAAAACTAAATTCTTTCCACATTAAAGATTTTAATGTTCTATTTACACGTTCCACAATAGCTGCTTTTTTGAGCTATATGTTGAATAGTGATTAATTTTATATTTTTCCATTAAATTATTGAATTTTTTATTATAAAATTATTTTCCCAAATCTGTTTGCAATTTTTTTGGTATACAATTATCTGTTATGTATATGTTTTTTAAAGCATTTGTTACCTCAATTGCATTTTTCTTCTTAATAGGTCTTGTCCACACATATTTAGAAAAAATATCAATCACAACAAGAATATAGTTATAATTTTTATTTATTTTTGCAAACGGGATCATTTCAACTAGATCAGCTTGATGAGTTTCATCTAATTGTTTTATTATTGTTCGCCTTCGTGGAAAATTTCGTCTTGCTGGTTTATGTAGTTCATCTACAACATGACGTTTTATATTAGTCATTTTTTTAGTTTGGTTTTGATAAATCATAAATATTTAATTCTTTTAAAATAAGTTTTATATCTTGTTGAATATTTTTTATAGTTTTATCGGTATCTTGTATGTATTTCTTAAATTCAGTAATTATACTTTGCAATTTTTTGTCTATATTTTCTGTTGTTATATTTATTTCATTCTCCAAATATTTTTTTCCTAATAGCATGAGAATCAAATAAAGGAGATGCAACCTTAACAAGTTTTTCACTGGAATCACTATCATAGTCGTTATCACTATTGTCACTACTAAATTTAGAGTAGTTATATTTTACAATATGACGTCCGAACTTATCAATAGACATTTTATTACTAAATATTATAGAATGATATTAGTCTCTTTTAACTCTTTAATTATAGAAAAAATTTCGTTATCAAGATGACTATTACCGGCGTTTTTAGATCCTATCATTTTTTTTAATTTTTCAACTAATTCATTAGGATTATCCCAATATTAATAATAATATTTGTATATTTGTACGATTGATTTCCTTTCAACCGTGCTGTTGGAATATTATTAAGACGCGCTGCGTTTGTTATATTTAAAATTTCTTTATAATTATTTCTATCATTATCAGTATATATGTGTTCGGGATTTTTTTAAAAATAAGTTCATATAAACCTACTGTTCCAGGAATTTTTTTATTATCAATTAATATATTATTTTCTTTAAAATCAATTTTCTTGTTATCCATTTTAAAAAATTCACCCTCATCAGTTTCGTTGTATGTAACTCCAAATTTATCATCGATATCTCTAGATTTCAGTATAACATTTTTAATATATGGTTTGAGTAATTCATGAAAGTCTTCTACATAGGAGTCTACAACATTCTGATTATACTTTCTATACAGTACTATATTTTTATCATCTATAGATAAATCTGGGACTGGATCAGTTTCTAAAAAAATTTTACTAGGACTAGCAAAATATGGATTCACTATAGGTTCAATATCTTCTTCTTCCTCTTCTTGTTCTTCTTCCTTGTCCTCTTCCATTTGCTTGCTTTTATTATTATTTTTTGACTTTTGTAAATTTTCACTAATTTCTTTTAATTGTTTTGTTATAGGAATATAGGTTTTTTCCAAATTAATTTCTTTTTCCACTTCACCACTTTTTAATAATTCAAGTTTCTTTTTAACATTTCGTCGCGCTTCTACTAATTGTTTTTTTATATTTTTATCTATATTACTTATTTTTAAGAGATAGAAAACATTGCAACAAGAAAATTGCTATTTGAAGTGTGGTAGGTATTCTAGAATCCAGCCCATGTAACTTACAATATACAACGTATTCATCAAGAATAGGTAAAATCTGACTTTATTTTCGTAAAAAATTATATAAATATTTGCTTCCGCGCCTGAATTTGATAATTCTTCATCATATTTTAGCTAAAAGAAAACATTGCAACAAGAAAATTGCTATTTTAAGTGTGGTAGGTACAATAGAATCCAGCCCATGTAGCTTACAATATACAACGTATTCATCAAGAATAGGTAAAATCTGACTTTATTTTTGTACAAAATCATATAAATATTTGCTTCCGCGCCCGAATTTTATAATTTTTCATTATATTTTATCTAAAGGAAAACGTTGCAACAAGAAAATTTCTATTTTAAGTGTGGTAGGTTTTCTAGAATCCAGCCCGTGTAGCTTACAATATATAACGTATTTAACAAGAATAGGTAAAATCTGACTTTATTTTTGTAAAAAATCATATAAATATTTGCTTCCGCGTCCGAATTTTATAATTCTTCATCATATTTTAGCTAAAAGAAAACATTCCAACAAGAAAATTGCTATTTCAAGGGTAGTAGGTATTCTAGAATCCAGCCCATGTAGCTTACAATATACAACGTATTCATCAAGAATAGGTAAAATCTGACTTTATTTTTGTAAAAAATCATATAAA
Source organism: Stenolophus ochropezus (assembly GCA_035578165.1). Taxonomy (NCBI): domain Eukaryota; kingdom Metazoa; phylum Arthropoda; class Insecta; order Coleoptera; family Carabidae; genus Stenolophus; species Stenolophus ochropezus. Next base: position 213,986 of record JAQOWZ010000149.1, on the reverse strand, counting down.
TATTTGCTTTCTCGCCGGCATTTTATAATTTTTCATCATATTGTAGCTAAAAGAAAACATAGCAACAAGGAAATTTCTATTTCAAGTGTGGTAGGTGTTCTAGAATCCAGCCCATGTAGCTTAAAATATACAATGTATTCATTAAAATGACACCCGAAAATTTAATGTTTATTACCTGATTGGTAACACGTTTTGGTCACTTTTGCATGTCTAATGCTTAAAACCATCCATAGTATAGATCCTAAAGCATGAATATGATTGTTTTAACAAAAATATCCATTTCAAGAATAGGTAATATCTGACTATATTTTTGTAAAAAATCATATAAATATTTGCTTCCGCGTCTGAATTTTATAATTCTTTATCTTATTTTATCTAAAAAAATATTGCAACAAGAAAATTGCTATTTCAAGTGTGGTAGGTATTCTGGAATCCAATTCATGTAGCTTACAATATACAACGCAATCATTAATAATATGTAAAATCTGACATTATTTTTGTAAAAAATCATATAAGTATTTGCTTCCGCGCCAGAATTTTATAATTCTTCATCATATTTTAAATAAAAGATAACATTGCAACAAGAAAATTGCTATTTCAAGTGTGGTAGGTATTCTAAAATCCAGCCCATGTAGCTAACAATATACAACGTATTCATTAAAATGACATCTGAAAATTGAATGTTTATTATCTGATTAGTACCACGTGTAGGTCACTTTTGCATATCCAATGCTTAAAACCATCTATAGTATAAAAACTTAAGCATGAATATGAATGTTTTAACAAAAATATCCTTATCAAGAATTGGTAAAATCTGACTTTATTTTTGTAAAAAACCATATAAATAATTGATTTCGCGCCCAAATTTTATAATTCTTCATCATATTTTAGCTAAAAGAAAACATTACAACAAGATAATTGCTATTTCAAGTGTGGTAGGTATTCTAGAAACAAGCCCATGTAGCTTACAATATACAACGTATTCATTAAAATGACACCCGAAAATTGAATGTTTATTATATGATTGGTTACACATTTTGGTCACTTTTGCATGTCCAATGCTTAAAACCTTCCATAGTATAGATCCAAAAGAATGAATATGATTGTTTTAACAAAAATATTTATTTCAAGTATAGATAAAATCTGACATTATTTTTGTAAAAAATCATATAAATATTTGCTTCCGCGCCCGAATTTTATAATTTTTTATCATATTGTGGCTAAAAAAAATCATTGCAACAATAAAATTGCTATTTTAAGTGTGGCAGGTATTCTAGAATTTAGCCCATGTAGCTTATAATATACAACGTATTCATTAAAATGACACTTAAAAATTTTATGTTTATTATGTGATTGGTACTACGTTTTGGTCACTTTTGCATGTACAATGCTTAAAACCATCCATAGTATAGACCCTAAAGCATGAATATGAATGTTTTAACAAATAATATCCATTTTAAGAATAGGTAAAAATCTGACTTTATTTCTGTAAAAGGTCATATAAATATTTGCTTTTGCACCCGAGTTTTATAATTTTTTATCATATTGTAGCTAAAAGAAAACATTGCAAAGAAAATTGCTATTTCAAATGTGGTAGGTATTCTAGATTCCAGCCCATGTAGCTTACAATATACAACGTATTCATTAAAATGACTCCCAAAAATTGAATGTTTAATATCTGATTGGTACCACGTTTTGGTCACTTTTGCATGTCCAATGCTTAAAACCATCCATATTATAGATTCTAAAGCATGAATGTGAATGTTTTAACTAAAATATCCATTTAAAGAATAGGTAAAATGTGACTTTATTTTTGTAAAAATTTTTATATATTTTTGCTTCCGCGCCTGAATATTATAATTCTTCATCATATTTTAGCTAAAAGGAAACATTGCAACAAGAAAATTGCTATTTCAAGTGTGGTAGGTATTCTAGAATCCAGCCCATGTAGCTTAAAATATACAACGTATTCATCAAGAATAGGTAAAATCTGACTTTATTTTTGAAAAAAATCATATAAATATTTGCTTTCGCGCCCGAATTTTATAATTCTCCATCATGTATTAGCTACAAGAAAACATTGCAATAAGAAAATTGCTATTTCAAGTGTGGTAGGTATTCTAGTATCCAGCCCATGTAGCTTACAATGTAGAACGTATTCATTAAAATGACTCCCGAAAATTGAATGTTTATTATAAGATTGGTACCAAGTTTTGGTCACTTTCGCATGTACAATGCTTAAAACCATCGAAAGTATAGATCCTAAAGCATGATTATGAATGTTTAACAAAAATATTCATTTTAAGAATAGGTAAAATCTGACTTGATTTTTGTAAAAAATCATATAAATATTTGCTTTCGCGCCGTAATTTTATAATTTTTTATCATATTGTAGCTAAAAGAAAACATTGCAACAAGAAAATTGCTATTTTAAATGTGGTAGATATTCTAGAATTTAGCCCATGTAGCTTAAATTATACAACGTATTCATGAAGAATAGGTAAACTCTGACTTAATTTTTGTTAAAAATCATATAAATATTTGCCTCCGCGCCCGAAGTTCATGATTCTTCATCATATTTTAGCTAAAAGAAAACATTGCAACAAGGAAATTTCTATTTCAAGTGTGGTAGGTGTTCTAGAATCCAGCCCATGTAGCTTAAAATATACAATGTATTCATTAAAATGACACCCGAAAATTGAATTTTTATTATCTGATTGGTACCACGTGTAGGCCACTTTTGTATGTCCAATGCTTAAAACCATCCATAGTATAGATCTTAAAGCATGAATATGAATGTTTTAACAAAAATATTCATTTCAAGAATAAGTAAAATCTGACTATATTCTTGTAAAAAATCATATAAATATTTGCTTCCGCGCCCGAATTTTATAATTCTTTATCATATTTTAGCTAAAAAAAACATTGCAACAAGAAAATTGCTAATTTCAAGTCTAGTAGGTATTCTAGAATCCAGCCTATGTATCTTACAATATAAAACGTATTCATTAAAATGACACCTAAAATTTTAATGTTTATTATCTGATTAGTACCACGTTTTGGTCACTTTTGCATGTCTAATGCTTAAAACCATCCATAGTACAGATCCTAAAGCATGAATATGATTGTTTTAACAAAAATATCCATTTCAAGTATAGGTAAAATCTGACTATATTTTTGTGAAAAATCATATAAATATTTGCTTCCGCGCCCGAATTTTATAATTCTTTATCATATTTTAGCTAAAAGAAAACATTGCAACATGAAAATTGCTATTTCAAGTGTGGTAGTTATTCTAGAAACAAGCCCATGTAGCTTACAATATACAACGTATTCATTAAAATGACACCTGAAAATTAAATGTTTATTATAAGATTGGTTACACGTTTTGGTCACTTTTGCATGTACAATGCTTAAAACCATCGAAAGTATAGATCCTAAAGCATGAATATGAATGTTTTAACAAAAATATTCATTATAAGAATAGGTAAAATCTGACATGATTTTTGTAAAAAATCATATAAATATTTGCTTTCTCGCCGGCATTTTATAATTTTTCATCATATTGTAACTAAAAGAAAACATTGCAACAAGGAAATTTCTATTTCAAGTGTGGTAGGTGTTCTAGAATCCAGCCCATGTAGCTTAAAATATACAATGTATTCATTAAAATGACACCCGAAAATTTAATGTTTATTACCTGATTGGTAACACGTTTTGGTCACTTTTGCATGTTTAATGCTTAAAACCATCCATAGTATAGATCCTAAAGCATGAATATGATTGTTTTAACAAAAATATCCATTTCAAGAATAGGTAAAATCTGACTATATTTTTGTAAAAAATCATAAATATTTGCTTCCGCGTCTGAATTTTATAATTCTTTATCTTATTTTATTTAAAAAAATATTGCAACAAGAAAATTGCTATTTCAAGTGTGGTAGGTTGTTGCAGTAATTTTTTCTGCAACTATATATTTTTAAATTTAAATTGTGCGCTTTCTTTTACGGATGTTGATTTGACTACGGGAGTGTTGATTAGCCCAGCTAGCTCCGGCGTGGTGGTTGAGTAGGTTCTGGACTGTCGAGCGGACAGGTAGTGTACATTCGAGCATCTAAATTTTTTTGTGATTGAAAATTTATATTGAGCGGTTTTGGTTTTTATTATTAGTAAATTCAAGTCTATTATTATCGTAATTTATTGCAGTAAGTATTAGTTATTTAGTTATTTCTAGTATTAAAGTTTTACATTACATTTTTTGCGCGACCACGTGCTTCAAAATTGTTGTCATAATTAACAATTATTTTGATTCAGACAACTTAATGCTTAATGTTTTCTACCTTGGTTGATTTTAGTATCTTTGCCCTTTAATTTACGGCTAGTTAACTATTTAACAATTTTGTTATCGGGTTTTACCCGCTCGATCACACCAACCCTGAGCTAGCAGACAGTCGAGAGCTATACTCCTCATAAATTTTTTCTTAATGTCCCTAATATTTTTCCTTTTTCGGTACCGATTTTCTTTTCTTGTTCTCCTTTTATTATCCTAATATGTGAACGCTTATGTGAGTGAATATAAATTTTTTAGCTTCTTTTTCAGGCCCTAGATCGTCATCGACGCATTTCTGGTTAGTAGGATTGATTTTGATCTTGTTGTTCTGTGATTTAGTTAAGTTGGTTGTTGGTTGAATAGTTTAGTTTTTTTGTTCACGCCAACCCCTATTCAAAATCAATCTTACTGATAGGTACTAATTTTTGTGAGTATTAACTCTTTTCTAAAGGATTGTATATCACTTATGCATGTTGTTTGTTTCTTTAATGTTTCTTTATTTCTTCTTCTACAAAATTTTATAAATTTTTTTACAATTTTTGTATTCGCGAAGTTTAAATCGTTGGCAATTAAAATCTTACACCTATTGCTTCTTAGCTTTGCTTATATTGATTTTTATGTTAAGGTTAGCTTGCATCTGATAAGCGCCTTAAGTATTGTATTAATAGCTGGCATCTCCGAAATTTTTCCGCCATTGAATTGGAAGCGAGGGTTCACTATTCAACAACATTCACCGACGTCGTTTCCGGAGTACTGCTGCAGCGAACCACAAAAAAAAACCTACAGAAGACTTCCGGCTTTACTTATCATCGACAAGACTGGTCTACGTTGCCAGCCCAGCTGTGTCGTGGGACATCACGATCTTCGCCCACTCGACTGAGTATTAACCCACTCCGAACTCAGCCTCATACTGTACGCCACGCGCCAGGCTCCGTGACCTCGTCTGCTTCACCAGCCAACAAACACCTTCTTTTTCCGTGGCTGGTAATCTTTTGGTGATGTCAGACCTTGCCCCTGCAGATTAGTAAAATACAGAAGCAATAGCTGTAAGAAGACCTTTAAGTTAAGTATAACTTCGAAATTTTTGTATTTTTTTTTTGGGTGGCTTTATTAGGCCGAATTTGATATTTGATTATATATATATATATATATATATATATATATATATATATATATATCTTTTGTACTTGCATTTGCATCTCGTATTGCTTAATTCTTATAAAACTTAATTCTTAGTTGTTGAGTTTTTTTTCCTAACTTATTTTTTTCCAACTAAGTGGAGCTATTGGAGAACAAATACCTCACCCTTTGCTCTCCCTGAGATCCTTTGTGACTTTCCAACTCTCACTCAAATATTAGCCTGATATACCTGAAGGTAGGTGCATATATTTTATTTACCAACAATTATTATTGTTACAAGGTATTCTAGAATCCAGCCCATGTAGCTTACAATATACAACTCATTCATTAAAATGACACCCGAAAATGAATGTTTATTATCTGATTAGTACCACGTTTTGGTCACTTTTTTATATCTAATGCTTAAAACCATCCATAGAACAGATCCTAAAGCATGAATATTATAGTTTTAACAAAAATATCCATTCAAGAATAGGTAAAATCTGACAATATTTTTGTAAAATATCATATAAATATTTGCTTCCGCGCCAGAATTTTATAATTTTTCATCATATTTTAGATAAAAGAAAACATTGCAACCAGAAAATTGCTATTTCAACTGTGGTAGGTATTCTGGAATCCAGTTCATGTAGCTTACAATATACAACGGATTCATTAAAATTACACTTGAAAATTGAATGTTTATTATCTGATTGGTTTCACGTTTTAGTCACTTTTGCATGTCCAATGCTTAAAACCATCCATAGTATAGATCCTAAAGCATGAATATGAATGTTTTAACAAAAATATCCATTTCAAGAATAGGTAAAATCTGACTTTCTTTTTGTGTAAAATCATATAAATATTTGCTTCCGCGCCCGAATTTTACAATTCTTCATCATATATTAGCTAAAAAAAAACATTGCAACAAGAAAATTGCTCTTTCAAGTGTGGTAGGTATTCTAGAATCCAGCCCATGTAGCTTAAAATATACAACGTATGCAGCAAGAATAGGTAAAATCTGACTTTATTTTTGAAAAAAATCATATAAATATTAGCTTCCGCGCCCAAATTTTATAATTTTTCACCATATTTTAGCTAAAAGAATACATTGCTACAAGAAAATTGCATTTCAAGTGTGGTAGAACCCAGCCCATGAGGCTTACAATATAAAACGTATTTATTAAAATGACAACTGAAAATTGAATGTTTATTATGTGATTGGTACCACGTTTTCGTCACTTTTGTATGTTCAATGCTTAAAACCATCCATAGTATAGATTCTAAAGCATAAATATGAATGTTTAAACAAAAATATCCTTTACAAGAATAAGTAAAAACTGACATTATTTTTGTGAAAAATCATATAAATATTTGCTTCCGCGCCCGAATTTTATAATTCTTCATCACATTTTAGCTAAAATAAAACATTGCAACAAAAAAATTGCTATTTCAAGTATGGTAGGTATTCTAGAATCCAGCCCATGTAGCTTACAATATACAACGTATTCATCAAAAATATGTAAAATCTGACTTTATTTTTGTAAAAAATCATTTAAATATTTGCTTCCGCGCCCGAATTTTATAATTTTTCATCATATTGTAGCTAAAAGAAAACATTGCAACAAGAAAATTGCTATTTCAAGTGTGGTAGGTATTCTAGAATCCAGCCCATGTAGCTTACAATATACAACGTATTCATTAAAATGACTCCCGTGAATTGAATATTTATTATCTGATTGGTACCACGTTTTGGTAACTTTTGCATGTTCAATGCTTAAAACCATTCATAGTATAGATACTAAAGCATGAATATTAATGTTTTAACAAAAATATCCATTTTAAGAATAGGTAAAATCTGACTCTATTTTTGTACAAAATCATATAAATATTGGCTTCCGCGCCCGAATTTTACAATTCTTCATCATACATTAGCTAAAAGAAAACATTGCAACAAGAAAATTGCCGTTTCATGTGTGGTAGGTATTCTAGAATCCAGCCCATGTAGCTTACAATATACAACGTATTCATCAAGAATAGGTAAAATCTGACTTTATTTTTGTAAAAAACCATATAAATATTTGCTTCCGGGCCCGAATTTTATAATTCTTTATCATATTTTAGCTAAAAGAAACCATTGCAACAAGAAAATTGCTATTTCAAGTGTGGTAGGTATTCTAGAATCCAGCCCATGTAGCTTACAATATACAACGAATTCATCAAGAATAGTTTAAATCTGACTTTATTTTTATAAAACATTATATAAATATTTACTTCCGCGCCCAAATTTTATAGTTCTTCATCATTTTATAGCTAAAAGAAAACATTGCAACAAGAAAATTGCTATTTTAAGTATGGTAGGTATTCTAGAATCCAGCCCATGTAGCTTACAATATAAAACGCATTTATTAAAATGACACCTGGAAATTGAATGTTTATATCTAAATGGTACAACGTTTTGGTCTCTTTTGCATGTCCAATGCTTAAAACCATCTATAGTTAGATCCCAAAGCATAAATATGAATATTTTAACAAAAATATCCATTTCAAAAATCGGTAAAATCTGACTTTATTTTCGTAAAAAATCATATATATATTTGCTTCCGCGCCCGAATTTTATAATTATTCATAATTTTTTTTTTCTACCATCCAGCCTATGTAGCTTACAATATACAACGTATTCATTAAAACAACACCCGAAAATTGAATATTTATTATCTGATTGGTACCACGTTTTGGTCACTTTTGCATGTTTAATGCTTAAAACCATCCATAGTATAGATCCTAAAGCATGAATATGAATGTTTTAACAAAAATATACATTTCAAGAATAGGTAAAATCTGACATTATTTTTGTAAAAAATCAAATAAATATTTGCTTCCGCGCCCGAATTTTATAATTCGTCATCATATTTTTGCTAAAAGAATATATTGCAACAAGAATATTGCTATTTCAAGTGTGGTAGGTATTCAAGGATCCAGCCCATGTAGCTTGCAATATACAACGTATTCATCAAGAATAGGTAAAATCTGACTTCAGTTTTGTAAAATTTAATATAAATACTTGCTTTAGCACCCAAATTTTATAATTCTTTATCATATTTTAGCTAAAAGAAAACATTACAACAAGAAAATTGCTATTTCAAGTGTGGTAGGTATTCTATAATCCAGCTCATGTAGCTTACAATAAGCTACGTATTCATCAAGAATAGGTAAAATTTGACATTATTTTTGAAAAAAATCATATAAATATTTGCTTCCGCGTTCGAATTTTATAATTCTTCATAATATTTTGGCTGAAAAAAAAACATTGCAACAAAAAAATTGCTATTTCAAGTTTGGTAGGTATTCTAGAATCCAGCCCATGTAGCGTACAATATACAACGTATTTATTAAAATGACACCCAAAAATTGAAGGTTTTTTATCTGATTGGTACCACGTTTGGTCACTTTTGCGTGTCCAAACCATCCATAGTATAGATCCTAAAGCATGAATAAGAATGTTTGAACAAAATTGTCCATTTCAAAAATAGGTAAAATCTGACTTTATTTTTGAAAAAATCATATAAATATTTGCTTTCGCGCCCGAATTTTATAATTTTTCATCATATTTTAGCTAAAAGAAAACATTGCAACAAGAAAATTGCTATTTCAAGTGTGGTAGGTATTTTAGAATCCAGCCCATGTAGCTTACAATATACAACGTATTCATCAAGAATGGGTAAAATTTGACATTGTTTTTGTAAAAAATCATATAAATATTTGCTTCCGCGCCCGAATTTTATAATTTTATATCATATTTTAGCTAAAAGAAAACATTGCAACAAGAAAATTGCTATTTCAAGTGTGGTAGGTTTTCTAGAATCCAGCCCATGTAGCTTAAAATATAGAACGTATTCATTAAAATGACACCTGCAATTTGAATATTTATTATCTGATTGGTACCACGTTTTGGCCACTTTTGCATGTACAATGCTAAAATTATCCATGGTATAGATCCTAAACCATGAATATGAATGTTTTAACAAAAATATCCATTTTAATAATAGGTAAAATCTGACTTTATTTTTGTAAAAAATCATATAAATATTTGCTTCCGCGCCCGAATTTTATAATTCTTTATCATATTTTAGCTAAAAGAAAACATTTCAACAAGAAAATTGCTATTTCAAGTGTGGTAGGTATTTTAGATCCAGCCCATGTAGCTTACAATATACAACGTATTTATTAAAATGACACCTGGAAATTGAATGTTTATTATCTAAATACTACAACGTTTTAGTCACTTTTGCATGTCCAATGCTTAAAACCATCTATAGTTAGATCCCAAAGCATAAATATGAATATTTTAACAAAAATATCCATTTCAAAAATCGGTAAAATCTGACTTTATTTTCGTAAAAAATCATATATATATTTGCTTCCGCGTCCGAATTTTATAATTATTCATAATTTTTTTTTTCTACCATCCAGCCCATGTAGCTTACAATATACAACGTATTCATTAAAACAACACCCGAAAATTGAATATTTATTATCTGATTGGTACCACGTTTTGGTCACTTTTGCATGTTTAATGCTTAAAACCATCCATAGTATAGATCCTAAAGCATGAATATGAATGTTTTAACAAAAATATACATTTCAAGAATAGGTAAAATCTGACATTATTTTTGTAAAAAATCAAATAAATATTTGCTTCCGCGCCCGAATTTTATAATTCGTCATCATATTTTTGCTAAAAGAATATATTGCAACAAGAATATTGCTATTTCAAGTGTGGTAGGTATTCAAGGATCCAGCCCATGTAGCTTGCAATATACAACGTATTCATCAAGAATAGGTAAAATCTGACTTCAGTTTTGTAAAATTTAATATAAATACTTGCTTTAGCACCCAAATTTTATAATTCTTTATCATATTTTAGCTAAAAGAAAACATTACAACAAGAAAATTGCTATTTCAAGTGTGGTAGGTATTCTATAATCCAGCTCATGTAGCTTACAATAAGCTACGTATTCATCAAGAATAGGTAAAATTTGACATTATTTTTGAAAAAAATCATATAAGTATTTGCTTCCGCGTACGAATTTTATAATTCTTCATAATATTTTGGCTGAAAAAAAACATTGCAACAAAAAAATTGCTATTTCAAGTTTGGTAGGTATTCTAGAATCCAGCCCATGTAGCGTACAATATACAACGTATTTATTAAAATGACACCCAAAAATTGAAGGTTTTTTATCTGATTGGTACCACGTTTGGTCACTTTTGCGTGTCCAAACCATCCATAGTATAGATCCTAAAGCATGAATAAGAATGTTTGAACAAAATTGTCCATTTCAAAAATAGGTAAAATCTGACTTTATTTTTGAAAAAATCATATAAATATTTGCTTTCGCGCCCGAATTTTATAATTTTTCATCATATTTTAGCTAAAAGAAAACATTGCAACAAGAAAATTGCTATTTCAAGTGTGATAGGTATTCTAGAATCCGGTCCATGTAGCTTACAATATACAACGTATTCATCAAGAATTGGTAAAATCTGACATTGTTTTTGTGAAAAATCATATAAATATTTGCTTCCGCGCCCGAATTTTATAATTCTTTAACATATTTTAGCTAAAAGAAAGCATTGCAAAAAGAAAATTGCTATAGCAAGTGTGGTAGGTATTCTAGATTCCAGCTCATGTAGCTTACAATATACAACGTATTCATTAAAATGACACCCGAAAAATGAATGTTTATTATCTGATTGGTACCACGTTTAGTTCACTTTAGCATGTATAATGCTTAAAGCCATCCCTAGTATAGATCCTAAAGCATGAATATTAATGTTTTAACAAAAATATCTATTTTAAGGATAGGTATAATCAGACTTAATTTTTGTAAAAAATCATATAAATAATTGCTTCCGCGCCCGAATTTTATAATTCTTTATCATATTTTAGCTAAAAGAAAACATTTCAACAAGAAAATTGCTATTTCAAGTGTGGTAGGTATTCTAGAAACCAGCCCATGTAGCTTAAAATATACAACGTATTCATTAAAATAAGGTAAAATCTGACTTTATTTTTGTAAAAAATCATATAAGTATTTGATTCCGCGCCCGAATCTTAAAATTTTTTATCATATTTTAGCTAAAAGAAAACATTGCAACAAGAAAATTGCTATTTTAAGTGTGGTAGGTATTCTAGAATCCAGCCCATGAAGCTTACAATATACAACGTAATCATAAAGTGACACCCGAAAATTGAATATTTATTATCTGATTGGTACCACGTTTTGGTTACTTTTGCATGTCCAATGCTTAAAATCATCCATAATATAGATCCTAAAGCATGAATATGAATGTTTTAACAAATATATATATATATATATATATATATATATATATATATATATATATATTCATCGGTTTTTTTTTTACAGCTAGTGCTGTCTGCCGATTCCTTCTTTCCACACGTCTCTGTCTTCCCAGTCTTTTTCCTCTAGTCCTCTTGCTTCCATTGCTTCATCTATTTCATTTCGCCAACTTCTTCGTGGTCTTCCACGTTTTCTTCTATATTCTGGTATCCAGTTTGAAACTCGTTTGGGCCACCTACTATCTTCCATACGGCATACATGTCCATACCATATTAGCTGTTTGTTTTGGATTTTTGTATATATATCTTCTTCAATTTGCATTATTCTTTTAATTTCTGTATTTGTTATCCTTTGAAGTCTTGATATTCGAGCACTTCTTCTTATAAAATCCATCTCAAGAGCTTGTAATTTTACTCTATGTTTTTGTGTTAATTCCCAAATTTCTGAACCGTATGTCGTTATTAGTTCTACTATTGCCTTATAGATTCTTGTTGTAGTTTGTCTTGTGATGTTCTGTGACCATAATACTGAGTTTAAACATTTAACTACTCTTTTTCCTTTATTTACTTTGGTTATTATATCCCTATCACTGCTCCCTTCTTTTGTAAATATTGTACCCAAGTAGTTATATTCCGTACATGCTTTTATTTTTCCTACCTCTATGTCTAACTCTTCTCTTTCTTGTATTCCCACACTTAAATACTGTGTCTTTGATAAATTCATATCTAGTCCAGCGTTTTTGTACTCTTCCTTTAGTTTCCTGATCATGTATGCTATATCATCTTTGTCTGTGGCTACCACTACTTGATCATCTGCAAATTGTAGTGTATATAGTGTTTCATCACTCATTTTTAACCCCATATGTTCCACTTTCTTTTTCCATACTTTAAGAGCCTGTTCTACATAGATATTAAATAAGATGGGAGACATACAGCATCCTTGTCTTAATCCTTTGGTGACTTTGAAGGTGTTTGAGATATGACCGTTATTGTTAATAGCCGTTTGGCAATCTTTATATATTGTTTGTACAGCCTTGATTAAATAATTACTTATCCCCACGTCTCTCATTGCCATCCATAACTGAGATACTGGCACTGTATCGTAGGCTTTCTTTAAGTCGACGAATACTATATGTAGTTCTCGACCTCTTTCTAGCATCTTGTCTATAGCATGTTTAAGAGTAAATGTGTTGTCTGTGCATGATCTTCCAGCTCTAAATCCGCTTTGTTCTTCTGCTTCCTTTCCTTTATATTCTTCCTGAATTCTGTTTTTCAATATCTTTCCATATAACCGACATAGGGTGTTTATTACGCTTATTCCTCTATAGTTGTTGGGATCTTTTCGGCATCCCTTTTTGTATATGGAGCTTATGGTTGCAATTTTCCAACTATTGGGTATTATATTGTCTATCATGCATTTGTTGAATAGTCTAAGAAGCAACACGTTTAATTTGTTACTGTGACATTTCAGCAGTTCTCCGGGAATGCCATCTACGCCTAAAGATTTATTATTTTTAATAGATTTTAATGCAATATGTAGTTCAGTCTCATTAATAGGTTCAGGGGTACTTTCTTGCCCCAGTTGTTGAGTCCAATTTTCTGCTTCCCATGAAAACTGTGTTCTATCTTCCGTTAATAGTTCTTTGTAATATGTTTCCCATTGGCTAGTATTTATTAATGTTAACTTATTTCTGTTCGTATTTTTTCTCATATTGTTCATGGTAGTCCATGCTAATTTGGATTTTGTCCCTCCGATATACGACTCTATTTCCGCACATTTATTCTGCCACATATTTTCGTTTTTTACCTCATTTTTAACTTGTTTATTTAACACATTATAAACTTCTCTATCTTCATTTTTCTTGGTACTCAACCACTTTCTATATGCATCCTTTTTCCTTTTAATAATACTTTCTATTTTGTCATTCCACCATTCCGGCCTTTTGTCCGAATTTTTCTTCGTTTTTATACCTAGTGCTTCATGTGCTGCTTTTTTTAGGTTTTCTATTATGTGATTATGAAGTATTTCAACATTTGCATCTATATTTTCATTTAGTTTTTCTTCAAGTCTACACACAGACAAGCCTTTAATAGAGTCTTGTTGTAATAGATCTAAGTTATATTTAGGAGATACTGGTTTGCCTGTATCTGTTTTCTTTGTCTTTTCATTTAGTATCGTTTTAGTTTTTTTACGGGAGGGTAACCATTTCAAAAATAAGACACCCGAAAATTGAATATTTATTATCTGATTGGTACCACGTTTTGGTTACTTTTGCATGTCCAATGCTTAAAATCATCCATAATATAGATCCTAAAGCATGAATATGAATGTTTTAACAAATATATATATATATATATATATATATATATATATATATATATATATTCATCGGTTTTTTTTTACAGCTAGTGCTGTCTGCCGATTCCTTCTTTCCACACGTCTCTGTCTTCCCAGTCTTTTTCCTCTAGTCCTCTTGCTTCCATTGCTTCATCTATTTCATTTCGCCAACTTCTTCGTGGTCTTCCACGTTTTCTTCTATATTCTGGTATCCAGTTTGAAACTCGTTTGGGCCACCTACTATCTTCCATACGGCATACATGTCCATACCATATTAGCTGTTTGTTTTGGATTTTTGTATATATATCTTCTTCAATTTGCATTATTCTTTTAATTTCTGTATTTGTTATCCTTTGAAGTCTTGATATTCGAGCACTTCTTCTTATAAAATCCATCTCAAGAGCTTGTAATTTTACTCTATGTTTTTGTGTTAATTCCCAAATTTCTGAACCGTATGTCGTTATTAGTTCTACTATTGCCTTATAGATTCTTGTTGTAGTTTGTCTTGTGATGTTCTGTGACCATAATACTGAGTTTAAACATTTAACTACTCTTTTTCCTTTATTTACTTTGGTTATTATATCCCTATCACTGCTCCCTTCTTTTGTAAATATTGTACCCAAGTAGTTATATTCCGTACATGCTTTTATTTTTCCTACCTCTATGTCTAACTCTTCTCTTTCTTGTATTCCCACACTTAAATACTGTGTCTTTGATAAATTCATATCTAGTCCAGCGTTTTTGTACTCTTCCTTTAGTTTCCTGATCATGTATGCTATATCATCTTTGTCTGTGGCTACCACTACTTGATCATCTGCAAATTGTAGTGTATATAGTGTTTCATCTCTCATTTTTAACCCCATATGTTCCACTTTCTTTTTCCATACTTTAAGAGCCTGTTCTACATAGATATTAAATAAGATGGGAGACATACAGCATCCTTGTCTTAATCCTTTGGTGACTTTGAAGGTGTTTGAGATATGACCGTTATTGTTAATAGCCGTTTGGCAATCTTTATATATTGTTTGTACAGCCTTGATTAAATAATTACTTATCCCCACGTCTCTCATTGCCATCCATAACTGAGATACTGGCACTGTATCGTAGGCTTTCTTTAAGTCGACGAATACTATATGTAGTTCTCGACCTCTTTCTAGCATCTTGTCTATAGCATGTTTAAGAGTAAATGTGTTGTCTGTGCATGATCTTCCAGCTCTAAATCCGCTTTGTTCTTCTGCTTCCTTTCCTTTATATTCTTCCTGAATTCTGTTTTTCAATATCTTTCCATATAACCGACATAGGGTGTTTATTACGCTTATTCCTCTATAGTTGTTGGGATCTTTTCGGCATCCCTTTTTGTATATGGAGCTTATGGTTGCAATTTTCCAACTATTGGGTATTATATTGTCTATCATGCATTTGTTGAATAGTCTAAGAAGCAACACGTTTAATTTGTTACTGTGACATTTCAGCAGTTCTCCGGGAATGCCATCTACGCCTAAAGATTTATTATTTTTAATAGATTTTAATGCAATATGTAGTTCAGTCTCATTAATAGGTTCAGGGGTACTTTCTTGCCCCAGTTGTTGAGTCCAATTTTCTGCTTCCCATGAAAACTGTGTTCTATCTTCCGTTAATAGTTCTTTGTAATATGTTTCCCATTGGCTAGTATTTATTAATGTTAACTTATTTCTGTTCGTATTTTTTCTCATATTGTTCATGGTAGTCCATGCTAATTTGGATTTTGTCCCTCCGATATACGACTCTATTTCCGCACATTTATTCTGCCACATATTTTCGTTTTTTACCTCATTTTTAACTTGTTTATTTAACACATTATAAACTTCTCTATCTTCATTTTTCTTGGTACTCAACCACTTTCTATATGCATCCTTTTTCCTTTTAATAATACTTTCTATTTTGTCATTCCACCATTCCGGCCTTTTGTCCGAATTTTTCTTCGTTTTTATACCTAGTGCTTCATGTGCTGCTTTTTTTAGGTTTTCTATTATGTGATTATGAAGTATTTCAACATTTGCATCTATATTTTCATTTAGTTTTTCTTCAAGTCTACACACAGACAAGCCTTTAATAGAGTCTTGTTGTAATAGATCTAAGTTATATTTAGGAGATACTGGTTTGCCTGTATCTGTTTTCTTTGTCTTTTCATTTAGTATCGTTTTAGTTTTTTTAATAGGAAATAGGAGTCTCGTTCTAAGCACGTAGTGGTCTGATCCAAAGTTCGGACCTCTCATAGATCTGACGTCAGTAATTTTTATTTGTGAGTCTTGATTTATAATTGCGTAATCTATAATTGATTTCAGCCCTCTTGTTGGCTGTGTCCACGTATATTTATGGATTTCTTTATGTTTTTGAAAACCATTCATAATTTTTAATCCGTTTTGCTCACAAAAATTTATCCACCTTCTCCCGTTATCATTTAGGACATCTTCACCATACGGTCCCACAGTTTTATCATCGTCTTTTCTTCCTGTTCTTCCATTCATATCACCCATTATTATTTTTATTTTCCTGGATCCTATATTATTTATAATATTTGATAGTTCATCAAAAAAAGTTTCTTTTATGTTAACAGATACATCATCGTTTGGTGCATATACACCAATTAATTCTACATCGTATCCGAATACCACTAATGACACCGTTAGTATTCTTTCGTTTATAAATTTCCAGCTTTTAATATATCGTTTTAGATTTTTGTTAATCAATATGGATACTCCACTTCTAGCTCTTTCGCTTTTGTCTCTTCCTGAGTAAATATGTATAAAATCTCCTATTAGTTCTGTTCCTTGGCCTTTCTTTTTTGTTTCAGTTAGTACTGCAATATTTGCTTGTATTTCATGCAGTTCTTTTATTAACTCATGTTGTTTGGTGTGTAAACCTTGAACGTTCCAAGTAATCCAATTCATTGTCCTTTTCCTTGCGTTTTGTCTTCTATCTTTCTTCTGTTTGTTTCCGAGGCTTGTGTTTGAAGGTTTTTTAGCAGTGTATATTTTTTACTCGTAATGGGGAGCTGGCCCAATGCCGAAACCCCCTGCCAGGAGGACCGGGTGATTTTCTCTCTGGGTAGTCTTCCCGTAGCCTTCCGTGATCCCTCACGTAATTGCAAGGCAGCAATCTCTTCGGTACCTTTCTTAGTCTGACTCTTCACCTTTGACCAATCCAACATGGGAGACCCTTCTGGTACAATGTACCGTTGGCATAGCTCTTAGGATCCTTAGAGTTCTCAAGCCCCCCCACCACGAAAAGGTGAAGATACCACGGGAGGGTAACCATTTCAAAAATAAGTAAAATCTGAGTCTATTTTTGTAAAAATTCACATAAATTTTTGTTTCCGTGCCCGAATTTTAAAATTCTTCATCATATTTTAGCTAAAAGAAAACATTGCAACAAGAAAATTGATATTTCAAGTGTGGTAGGTATTCCAGAATACAGCCCATGTAGCTTACAATATACAACGTATTCATCAAGAAAAGGTAAAATCTTACTATATTTTTGTAGAAAATCATATAAATATTTGGTTCCGCGCCCGAATTTTATAATTTTTTATCATATTTTAGCTAAAAGAAAACATTGCAACAAGAAAATTGCTATTTCAAGTGTGGTAGGTATTCTAGAATCCAGCCCATGTAGCTTACAATATACAACGTATTCTTTAGAATGACAACCGAAAATTGAATGTTTATTATCTGATAGGTACCACGTTTTGGTCACTTTTGCTTGTCCAATGCTTAAAGCCATCCATAGTATAGATCCTAAACCATGAATATGAATGTTTTAACTAAAATTATTTATTTCAAGAATTGTTAAAATCTGACTTTATTTTTGTAAAAAAATATATAAATATTCGCTTCCCCGCCCAAATTTTATAATTCTTCATCATATTTTAGCTATAAGAAAACATTGCAACAAGAAAATTTCTTTTTTAAGTATGGTAGGTATTTTAGAACCCAGCCCATGTAGCTTACAATATACAACGTATTCATCAAGAATAGGTAAAATCTGTCTTTATTGTTGTAAAAAATCATATAAATATTTGCTTCCGCGCCCAAATTTTATAATTCTTAATCATACTTTAGCTAAAAGAAACCATTGCAACAAAAAAATTGCTATTTCAAGTGTGGTAGGTATTCTAGAATCCAGCCCATGTAGCTTACAATATACAACGTATTTATTAAAATGACACCCGAAAATTGAATGTTTATTATCTAATTGGTTCCACGTTTTGGTCACTTTTGCATGTCTAATGCTTAAAACCATCCATAATATATATCCTAAAGCATGAATATGAATGTTTTAACAAAAATATCCATTTCAAGAATAGGTAAAATCTGACTTTATTTTTGTAAAAAATCATATAAATATTCGCTTCCGCGCCCGAATGTTATAATTCTTCATCATATTTTAGCTAAAAGAAAACATTTCAACCAGAAAATTGCTATTTTAAGTGAGGTAGGTATTCTAGAATCCAGCCCATGTAGCTTACAATATACAACGTATTCATCAAGAATAGGTAAAATCTGACTTTTTTTTGTAAAAAATCATATAAATATTTGCTTCCGCGCCCGAATTTTATAATTCTTCATCATATTTTAGCTAAAAGAAAACATTGCAACAAGAAAATTGCTACAAGTGTGGTAGGTATTTTAGAATCCGGCCCATGTAGCTTACAATATACTACGTATTCATTAAAATGACACTCGAAAATTAAATGTTTATTATCTGATTGGTATCACGTTTTGGTCACTTTTGCATGTCCATTGCTAAAATTATCCAAAGTATAGATCCTAAAGCATGAATATGAATATTTTAACAAAAATATCCATTTCAAGAATAGGTAAAATCTGACTTTATTTTTGTAAAAAATCATATAAATATTTGCTTTCGCGCCCGAATTTTATAATTCTTTATCATATTTTAGCTAAAAGAAAACATTGTAACAAGAAAATTGCTATTTCAAGTGTAGTAGGTATTCTAGAATCCAACCCATGTGGCTTACAATATACAACGTATTCGTTAAAATGACACCCGAAAATTGAATGTTTATTTTTTGATTGGTACCAAGTTTTGGTCACTTTTGCATGTCCAATTCTTAAAACCATCCATAGTATATATCCTAAAGCATGAATATGAATGTTTTAACAAAAATATCCATTTCAAGAATAGATATAATCTGACTTTATTTGAGTAAAAAATTATATAAATATTTGCTTCCGCGCCCGAATTTTAAAATTATATATCATATTTTAGCTAAAAGAAAACATTTCAACAAGAAAATTGCTATTTTAAGTGTGGTAGGTATTCTAGAATCCAGCCCATGTAGCTTACAATATACAACGTATTCATTAAAATGACACCCGAAAATTGAATGTTTATTTTGTGATTGGTACCACGTTTTGGCCACTTTTGTGTAACAGGTACGGTCGCCTAGGACGAAATCTAATACCTGACATGCAAGGGGTGTTTAGAAAATTTACTTGACCCAAAGTAATCCACTAATTATATTAATGCACGTCTTATTAATGATCAAGGGTAACGAAGGTCGCTGCCACCACTATTACGAATTTATTAGTCTGCCGCGATAGAAGCAGACAAAAGAAAATGATGACAGACACGGCTGTCTTCCGACAAAATTTATATCTATAAGTATAAGTATTTGTCGCCGGACGCTGTCAATCATGAAATGTGATCTTAAGATTGCTTTCCCATTGTATTCTCAAAAACTGCCTTAACCCCATGTAGTACCATTTACTTTATTGATCTCAAATGTTCCAACGAAAAGCAATCTTAAAACCTTACAAAAATCTACATTTGCAATACTATGTTTTTCTACCATTGTCCTTTTTTTACGCCAGCTGCAAGTACAGCTGGCATATTACTTAATTTATTTAAACAATTTCCTCTAAAACGAGGAGCCGCAGAGCGAGCGTGTTACAACTTTCCCTATCCCTTTAAAATAAATTATCTTCCTGAAGGGCAAATAATTTATTATTCCAACTACTTAGTATTGGTAATACCCGAGTTCCTGGGCAATAGTCGCTGCTCTTCGGTACCTGTCCTCGACTGGAAACCGCAATGATCTTCGCCTTTTGAGCCGTTCGTCCGTAGTCCTTTCTGTGGTTATAGCTATCATTGGTCTCTGCGGGGCGCCTCTCTGTGCAGTCCTGAAACCATAACCCCACGGCAGAATCACTGGCCCTAACAATTTTATAATCTAACATGCAACTTATTATACATACAGTTCTCATAATATACTACAAAATGAGAATTCTAGTGTGAATAACATTATTTGCACGAACTTGTTCTTGAGGCAATAACTTTTCTTGTACCGCAGATCTGGTACGAGAGGATCCAGCTTCTAGTGCTGCTAAACTAATTATTTTCGTTCGAGGTGCAGTTCTTGTTACATACGGTTTAATATTAATAGAACATTTTTGATAAATCAGTATTAGTGCCAACATATTTCCTCCAATAACACCTAATATAATCGAACCATAGTAAGTAATTTCTTTATGACTTTTTCTCGTTCTTAAATTCTGGATTTCCGAATGCCAATCATTTACATCTACCCCAAGCTTAAGTTGATCTAATTTGATCGTCTTAATCAATTCATTTACTTCGTCCTTTGATCCACCTTTATTACTAAAATTACTAACATGTGAAATATTTATCTCCAATGGTAGTACAATAACATTATCATAATATCTCGACTGCATACTACTCGTGGTAATCGACTGAGGTAATAAAAAGTAACTCTGACTATGCGCTATACAAGTGGATGGAATATTAACAATTCCCGTTCCTTTTAAAACAACATTTGTACTATTAAATCTTTGAGGATCTTTTTCACTCGGGCAACTAATTGTTACTAAGTCCCTTTGCACACTATATATCCACGACTTACTAATTTTAGAGCGATACATGACTGATTTTGATTCTAGGACAACTTTATGTTTGCAAAGTTTACTCGCGGAGTCTGTATTACCTAAGAATAACGCGGTTAAACAAGATAACACCGAAATTTTTCTAATTGGTTTTGAAGGCGGGCAAATTTTTATAAATCCATCTCTACACATTAATAAATCTTGAGTGTTCATTTCCATATAATACTGTCCGTCCTCTGATAATGCCAGATAATTATTTGGTGTCTCTACGACCAATTTAGTATGTTCGACTCGTAATTCATACGGTAACGGCAATGCACGGTATACATTAAAATATCGACCAGGTGCTTTTAGTGGAATGGTAACAAAAATTCTTAGAGTTTCGTTAAAATATGCTGCTCTAACCTTCGCGATATCGTAATATAAAAATGCGTTTCTATCGAAATCAGATACTATTAGCGACAAGCCCGTAGGTAACTGATTTCTAATTGAATTTAATGCCTCCTTTAATAAACTCGGACTGATAAAGAAAGGACTTAATTTCTGTAAAGCAGTTGCTTCTAAAGAATTGCCTAAATCCGAAATAACTTCTTTAACGTCATTCAATATATATTCAGCCGTTCTTAATGCCGAATTTAAATTAATACTTTGAATCAATTTTGCATCAAAATGTAAACTTTCTTTTTGTTTAAAAATCTGATCTACTTTAGTATTTAATAATGCAACAACAGTTTTTAATTTCGCGAAATTTTCTTTTATCATTTTATCGTTATCTTGTAATTTCTTTACTACGGCTACTTGCTCATTCATTACACTTAAAATACTATCCGATTTTTGATTTAACCCGGTAATTTTCTCATTAACGTCTTCTACATCAGCATTATCTGCGGTACCGAACAAAATTTTTAATATATTACCGCCCAAATTAATAAGACCTCGTTTGCCTCTTTTTACCTCATACGGTGCAATTGTTTTATACAAATTATATAATTTCTCTTTCAATTTTGCTACATCATTGCTATTAATGCCTAACTCTCTACTTACTAATCATTTAAAGCAGTCTTGAAAGATGATTCCATGTCCTCTCCTAGTCGTACGTCCAACTTCATCACATCGCGTAGAACATCTTCGAATGCCTCCAACACGAGCCGACAAACACTTAGATTGATATCTGTGAATAGGATCCAACTATCACCGGTTAGCAGTACCTCTTCCTCCTTAATAAAAACAAGTCCCTTGTCCATTCCTGGTATGGAATCTTCTGCTGTTATTGAGCCCATTAACGCGAGCAATACTAGACCTCTGAACACTGCAATCACACATGATTAACACAAGAACAAATATGTTACAATGACACTGCGGATCTATATCCGACTTTTAGCTACCCATGGTTCATCAAGAACCCGACCATAACTATGTAATGAATATCTACTTCGCGGAGTTTCGTTATTTTCACTTGGCCCATTATTATTACTAATTATGGACGTCCGCCTCTACATTTACGGTGACTCCGCCCGGTTCATTTAATGATTCTAAACTTACGGCTCTGCTAATCGTATTATCACTCTCTCGTTCAGTATTATCGCTCTGACGCGGCATATTTACGTAATCAAACTTTTTCATGTCAATCACGCGTGGAACTGGACTCTTCTTTACTTCTAGAGTACTATGATTTGGTTCCACATATAATTTCAACCGATTTACATTTTCTAATATTTCTTTACCTCCGTCCACGTTCTGGATCACAAAGTTTACCGGACTAGTTTGTTTATTAATTTTATACGGACCTACCCATAGCTTTACAAATTTTCTACTTAATCCCTGTTTAACTACTTCATTATGTAGAAATACTAAATCTCCAACTTGAAAATTTCGGACTGC
The DNA here is from genome assembly GCA_035578165.1 of Stenolophus ochropezus. Taxonomy (NCBI): domain Eukaryota; kingdom Metazoa; phylum Arthropoda; class Insecta; order Coleoptera; family Carabidae; genus Stenolophus; species Stenolophus ochropezus. The sequence goes on along the minus strand of JAQOWZ010000149.1, from coordinate 191,046 downwards.
GGTCTTTTTATTGTATTGAACCTGATTCCTACTTTGTGCTTTGCTAATTCGTTCTTTTACTATTTTATACGCGTCTTTAATTCTTTCTTCGATACTCTGACTGTAATCTGTATCAGTCTTTTTATCTAACGGTTCTATATTATCTTCAAGTGGTATCTCAAACTCCCGACCATACATTAAAAAGAATGGTATTTCTCCCGTTGAGTTATGAACCGAATTTCTTATAGCCAATAATACGCACGGAATCCACAAATCCCAATCTTTATGATCTTTACTAATATAATGCGACATTGTATCTAAAAAAGTTGTATGAAATCGTTCAATACACCCATTTCCCATAGGATGGTAGGCTGTTGTTTGCAATTTCTTTATACCGAATAAATGACACACGCTCTTAAATAGTTTTGATAAAAAGTTCGTCCCTTTGTCTGTTAAAAGCTGTTTAGGTACTCCATGCCTTGCAATAATATGCGAAACAAACACATTTGCTACTGTCTCTGCTTTATCATTAGGTATCGGTATTGCCTCGGGATAACGCGTAAACGCATCAATAAAAGTTAAAATATACTTGTTACCTTGACTGGTTCTTTCAAATGGACCTACAATGTTTACTAAGTCCATTGAACTGTTGCAAGGGTGCTGGTCTTAGATGATGCGAAGTTTTTCTTTCGTTACACGATAAACAACGCTCATAATATTCTCTAATCTGCTTACTCATATTTTCCCAAAAGAATTTCTTTTCAATCAAATTATACGTCTTTTCGAAACCCGGATGACCTGCATACGACACATCATGAGGAATCTTTATGATTTTATTTACCATAGTGGCTGGAACCACTAATCTATCTTCGCGCTCATTTGAATCTCTTAATTTATAAATTAATCCGTCCCTGCCTTTATAAAATTTTGAAATTTGCGAAATTTGTTCATTTTCTAATAATTAATTTAATTCCAACTCTTTTTCTTGTTCTAATTTTATGGTTTCCTGATCACATATTAGCTCAAAATTATCTACGCAATTAATTTCTATACGCGACAAGGTGTCCGCATTAGTATTTAATTTTCCCGGTTTGTGTATAATATCAAATACATACTCCGACAATTTTAACGACCAATTTAACAATCGACTACTTGGATCGTTTACTTTATTTAAACAGCGAAGTGGACTATGATCGGATATCAATGTAAATTTTGTCCCGTATAAATAACATCTGAAAAATTTAACTGTCCATATAACTGCTAAACATTCTTTTTGTATTGTTGGATAATTAGTTTCGGTTTTATTTAAAACACGGCTCGCGTAAGCAATTGGGTGTTTTACTCCGTTGCGATTTTGACTCAAAACCGCACCTAATGCAATATTTGATGCGTCCGTTGTTAATGTAAATGGCTGACTAAAATCGGGGTATATTAATATCGGTTCTTTAATTAACGCACTTCTCAATTTATCAAACGCAAATTTTGTTTCTGTCTCCAGTAGGTATAATCGGCGGGTACGAGCCCACTTCCGCTTCCGGTCTTGGTATTAAGCTAGTGTTTGCACGCCTAGGTTGTATGCAACCCACATGCGTGTGTTGCGCTGTGTGCTGCTGTTGTTCTGTTAAATTTTATCTATGCAACCCACATGCGTTGTGTGTGTGTTTGTGTGTGTGTATTGTTCAGATAAATAATATAGATCTCACCCCTACAACCCTCTCCCTCCGAACCTGCCGCCCTCTCCCTCCGCCCCTACCAACATCTTCCTCTGCCCCTGCCACCCTCTCTATCTCTCTATCTTTTATATTTATTTATGTGGGACAACAACAATTAGAATGATTTATATCTGTACACAATTCAAAATTACAATTGTTTATATACATTTTTTTATTTTATATATTATATTTTTTAAAACAGAGTACGCTTTATCACAGTCAAATCTGCTGAGATACATGTTAAAAGTATACAATGTCCTAATGCGACTATCCCTCTGCCTGATGTCTCGTACTTGGTGAATTTTATAAGAACGCTGAGTGTGTGTGTGTGTGAGATGTAAATAAATCTGTGAAAAAAATAAAAATTTAAATAATACAATATTTTTTCTTTTAATAAATAGTACATACCTTTTCTCTCTTGTTCATTATTATTGTCTGGCACATTCTTATTTATTCCATGATGTATATAATTCACATTCGCAATTATGACAACGATAATAGTCTTGTGGTATAGTTTCTAATTCATGTAAATTTATATTATGACATTCTTTTTTTATAAAAATATACAAATCTGGGCTCAGTAACCCAAGTTCTATCTACAGAATTTTCTCGAAAACAATATTCACATAATTTGAAAGGTTCCACGTCCATAATTCGTTCATCTCCTAGCCAAGCATGGTTTAAACAATAAAATACGATTTCATAGCAGTACTGGGCGTCATCGTTTGAATCTCATAGTGTTCCACATATTGGATATAAATTATTTGTACTTGATACTTCATTGTTTTGTAGACTCATGATTGTGACTACCAAAAAAAAAAAAGAAAAATATATTTATTTATACTCACATGCTATGAAATTGTTTGGGAATATTAGGAGTGATAACAAAAAGAACACACACTTATGAAATAACAAAAATTTATTTTTTCAGTTCTGTAACAAAAGAAAAATTAATTAATTTAAAATATTTTGTTATTAATATTAATTTACAATATTTTAAAAAAAAATTGATAATACATACATTTATATACATAACGTATACAGTGCGGCAACTCCTCCAAATTTGGAGTGGCCACTCTATGCCGTCCACTACTCCAGTGTAAATACAAGTTGCCTTTGGGGGAGGCAACTTGTTCAACTCGATGATTTCTACAACGATCATCTGAAATATATATGATAAATAAAGTCAAATTATGAATGTTATATTTAAAATACTTAAATAATTGTATAACTTACATTTAATTTTTCGATCAAATGTCTGTAGACAGACATGCTGATTTTGAAAAATTTAATTTTTTCTGTGAATATTGTATAAGACAGCAGCTGCTTTTATAGAATATGATAATATTTTATCAAGTTGTGGTCTTTTCATTAAAATTTTTCATTTTTTATATATAGAACAACGAATAAGAAAATTTGCTTTTCATTTTTTATCAATTTGTGGTATTGGTTAAACACAATTTATTACAATGTACATAAAAGAAAATACAATATGTTACATATAAACGGTAATACAAAAATAATATATAAGATTTAGTAATATAAAAAAGGTACATAGTAAATATTAAAAAAATTATAAACAGTAACATAAGAAAAATTATATACATTTTTTAAATAAAAATAATAGTTACAAAGAAACGATAATACCAAATAACCTAATAACTTTTGTTTATAGGACATATCGTGAACAATTAAAGTTCCAATTTGGGATGAAATTGAAACACGTTTCCACATCCAGTGTAATAAATGCAGGAAGTTTTGTAGCATGAAATCTTCCCCGGAAATTTACAGGTTGGAGGTGTGAAAACCCTTGTTGTTTTTCCCTTACACCCCGGACACTTTTTTGGAAGTCCCACACACTCGGGTTTTCGACAGTATTTGCATTTTGGAGGATCCATACTTAAACAGAAATGAGATTAGTAGGATAACGGTTTGGGAATATTATGAGTAATAACAAAGAAAAGAACACACAATGCAGGTAATACATATATATTTAAAACACATTTAAAAATAAGAAAAAAATATATAATAAAATAATAAGAGTTACAAGCTGGTTTCCATAGCTTTTAATTCAATACAGGGACAAGTAACAGAGGAATTCCATTGAAACAATTGTGTATTACATTAATAACAATAATTATTTTCAAAATCTTTTAAAAATTCTAACATTTCACAATTTTTTAATATTAAATGATCTTTAAAAATTGGTTTAAAATACAAAATACCACTAATTTTTCCTTGCATTTGTAGAAAACTTTGTTCCTTACATATTTTTAGAAATGGTTTTTGCATCCAATATCTTGCACATACACGACTATAATGCTGACACATCCAAGAAAAATTACCATTTGATCAAAAGAACGTATAATATTTTATATTTATATGATATCATATTTTATAATGATCTAAATTAAAATAATCTAAACTAATGTTTTCTCTTTTTTCTCTTCCCTCTTCTTCTATTAACTGTTTAAAGCAAATTTCATCATCGCTTGGAACGAAAAAATCTATAATTTCAGACATTTTTTTTTAACAATATGTTTACTTTTTATACTGCAAATCTGAAACTAAAATAATATAATTTTTATTTATATTTTTTCTTATTTTTTTTTGCTTTTAAATATTTCTAGAATTATTTAATTGAAAATTTCTTAGTAAAATTTTATTTCAGCATAATTGTCCTTGTTAAAGTTAACTTGAATGTATTTGTCTTTCAATAGTTGAACTTCTTCTTCAGTTAGAGTGTTATAACGATTTGGTAGGAATATTGAAAATTCCTCTAATTCACAAATAATTGCTTTTCCATATTTTGTTGGAATTATTCGAGCTTCGCAAATTTTATATTTTGAACTATCGAGTTCTGTTAATGATTTTATAATTTTTCGTTCTAAACATCCAATTTTGTTAATTTTGTTTAGAAAATCCATATCTAAAAGAATTCACAAAATACAAATAACGATAAAGTAATAAAGAAATAATAATTACTTACTTGCAGTAGAGTAGTTAGGTACTTGTTGTTATTTCAACAATTTCTATTAATATAATATTTTTTATGAATATATTACCTCTTTATATACATATTTTTATCATCTATATATGGTTTGAAAAACCATTATTTCCTTCTTTTTTTTTTTTTTTTTTTTTTTTCTTTGTTTTAAACAATGATAAGTTAATTTTTATATAGGTTTGGTTTTTTTAATCTACATAGGTTTACCAATATTTCCTTTTTTATATTTTTTATCTATATGATAATTTTTTTGTTGTATTTTACTTAACATTTTTTATATTTTTTCAAATATTAACTAAATACAAAAATAATATCACCCAATCACAATAGTTGTTATAAAAACCAATCAGAATAGCTTTTATTACAACCAATAAAAAAACTACTGATATTTGGTACGACCAATATAAAATAGGATAGATAAAAATATTTTGCATAAAAGATACTTTTCTATGAATTTTTGTAGATATTGTTCAACATACAATATACAAAGCAAGTAGAAAATATTCCATTGTAAGCATACTTATAAATATTAAATTGCAAATATATTTTCATTTTTTTTTTTCATGAAAAAAATAGAAGAATTTATAGAAAAGGAAGTGCAGGTTAAATGTAAAATTAAATCAGCCACCTTAATAAAGAACACAAAATTACCAACTTTCCTAGCGGAAATAGAGGATATCTGCGATAAACAGTTAATAATGAAAAATAAGAATAAACAAAAGGGTAGACATATATATATTGAAAATGATATAACTAAAGAAGAAAGGAAAGCACAAACTACAATAAGAAGCAAAGCGAGGGAGGAAAGAAACAAAGGGAAAAATGTTAAAATATTTTTTAACAAATTATTAGTAGAAGGAAAAACTTTCATTTGGAACACAGAGAATGGAGAATTAGAACCACAAAGACAACTGGCAACTGAGGTTCTAGAATCAAAAAACGGAAAAGAACATCAAAAGATAACAAGGGGATAATAATACCGAAAAGAAAAAACGGGGAACTTGTTCTAAGTACATGGAATGTCAGGGGTTCTAGAGCTGAGGGGTTTTTTTAAGGTAATAAATCAAGTGTTTTTAAGTTATAAAATAGATATTGCTGCTTTACAAGAAACAAAGCAACAGAGTAACAATCTTTTTGAAACAGAAAATTATATAGTTTTCAATAGTGGTGTGGGGACTGTTCATTTTGGAGTTGGTTTTATGATAAAAAAAGAAATAAGGCATCTAGTGATAAATTTTATTCCTGTATCAGATAGAATTTGTTTAATTAGATTAAGAGGGCTATACAGGAAAATAAGTATTATTAATGTGCATGCCCCTATAGAAAATAAAGATGAAGAAGAGAAGGACAAATTCTATGAGGAGCTGATAAAAATAATAAATGAAATACCTAGATATGACATGAAAATATTATTGGGAGATCTGAATGCCAAAGTGGGTAAAGAGGAAATATATAAGGATATAACAGGAGGTCACAGTAAACATTTGGAATCTAACGAAAATGGGAGAAAACTAATTGAATTCGCGACGGAAATGAAAATGAGGATTATGAGCACAAGTTTTCAGAGGAAGGATATTTACAAAAGCACATGGGTATCACCAGACGGAAAGACTTGTAATCAAATTGATCACGTGTTAACGGAAAGATAATATGCAAATGTGATCAAAAATGTACGATCACAACGGGGTGCAGTAGGAGACACAAATCATTTTTAGTGAAGATAAAAGTGAAACAAGAGATTCCTCGAAAACCAAAGGTGGAAAGTAAGAAACTGCAAAGGTATGATATGCAGAAACTACAAAATGAAAGTGTAAGCACAGAGTTCAAAAAACAAATTAAAGGAGAATTAATAAAGAAAACAGAGAGAAAAACAATTGAATAAAAATGGCAAGAAATAGAAAGTATAGTGGAAGAAATTTCAAGAGGATTACTATCGAAGAAAACATGTTCAAAGAACAAGGACAGGTTTGATGAGGACTGCAGAAGAGAACTAGAGAAAAAGAATAAAGCATGGAATCAATTGATAAGAAATCGGAGTAACGAGTCCAAGAAAGATTATGAAAATGCCAAAAAAAGTTTTAGAAAAGAGTGTAGGAGGAAAAAAAGAGAGAAAAAGGAAGAAATTTTGACCAAAATTGAACAAAATTATAAGGACAAACATCTGAGGAACTTCTATCAAGATATTAAAAAGCAAAAACAAGGGTACCAAAGCAGGACAATATATTGCAAGAATAAAGAAGGACAATTAGTATCGGATGCAGACAGAATAAATAGATGGAGAGAGTATTGTGAAGAATTACTAAACGGACCAGAATACGCGGAGACAGGAATCTTGCCAGAGAATGAAAGTGGAACTGATGAGAAATACGAAGATATAGTTAGAGTGCCAGATAGAGAAGAAATAAGGAAAATAATTAAAGAGTCAAAAAATATGAAAAGCCCAGGTGAGAACGGATTGGCAGCAGAACTATTTAAGTACGGTGGCGACCAACTACAAGAGGAAATTTGTGACTTGGTTAAAGAAGTTTGGGAACAAGAAAAAATGCCAGAGAGGTGGAAAACTGCGGTAATTTATCCCATACATAAAAAGGGTGATAAAACGGATTGTGCAAATTATCGAGGGATTGCCTTGCTAGACGCAGTATATAAAATCATGGCTATCTGCTTGAGGAACAGAGTGGCAAAATATGCAGAAAATGTAGTCGGAGAGTATCAAGCAGGCTTTAGATGCAATAGAGGAACAACAGACCAAATTTACACACTAAAAGAAATAATAGTTAATAGTTATGAACATAATTTAGAACTCAATATGCTTTTTATTGACTATAAACAAGCTTACGACTCTATAAACAAAACTGTAATGCAAGAAATTTTAAGAGAATTAGAACTGCCAGAAAAACTAATCAGAATCATCAAAATGACCTTAGATGGAGTTTCATGCAAAGTGTTAGTGGACGGGAAGGTATCCAGTGGATTTACGGTGGATAGAGGTCTACGACAAGGGAATCCGGTGTCACCGAGCCTATTTAATATGATCCTGGAGGGTATAGTACGAAAAAGTGGTCTACATCGAACAGGAACTATATACCGTCAGAGACACCAACTATTAGCTTTTGCGGACGACATAGTTTTAATAACAAGAACTACACAAGAAATGAAACAAGTGTTCAAGAGATTGGAAATAGAAGCCTCAAAAATAGGACTAAGGATTAATGAAGAGAAAACAAAATTTATGTGCGTCGGTAAGGTAAAGAACTTGGGAATAAAGACTTTAAAATAAAATCGGAAAATTATAAGGAATATATATTCGAAGAAGTAGATAGTTTTACGTATCTAGGAGTGACTCTAAGTAATGATTGTGACGAAGACCTTGAAATTAGAGCAAGACTAATGAAGGGTAGTAAGTGTGTAGGTGCGTTAAATAGTTTTCTCAGATCTAAATCAGTAACTAGAAAGGCCAAGGTAAGAGTATACAAATCTGTCATAAGACCAACGATTTTATATGGATGTGAGCTATGGGTGCTAAATAAAACGAACCAAAATAAACTAGAAGTGTGGGAGAGGAAAATTCTTCGGTTAATATATGGTGGAAAGAGTGTTGGTGATGTAGTGTTACGGAGAACAAATGCAGAAATCGCGGAACTTTTCGGGGAAATAAACATAACGAGTGTTATAAAACTGCAAAGACTAAGGTGGTTAGGTCACTTAGCACGCATGCTTGAGGACAAAGTGCCGAAAATGATGTTTAAGGGTGGCATAACAACAAAGAAAAGAAGAGGGCGCCCAAAAGTAAAGTGGTTTAGTGCGGTACAAAATGACATTCAGGAAATGGGTATAAGAAGATGGGAAGAGAAAGCCGCAGATAGAGACCAGTGGAGAAGACTGATATTCCAAGCCATAAGCCTCCAAGGCTTGTAGAGCTGTCTACATATATATAATATATTTTAATTAAATATTTAATTATTTTAGATTAGTATGAAACAGCTCAGTGAAAGAAATCTCAAAGAAGTACTGGAATGGGAATGAATAAAAAAAAACTAAACACTCCTAAAAATACGAAAAAAAAATTACCATCAAAGTGTTTGAAAAATCTTCATGTTACCAATAAAGAAAATATAGAGCCCAGTAATCAGCAGACACATAAAGAATCTGTAAATTCACGAAACCAAAAACAAGAACTAGAACAAGGACAACTACAACAGCCTAATATTACTTTTTTCAACAATGTTTTGTGTCAACTATTTTAAATTTTCAACAAATGAATAAAAATAATAGAAAATTTTTATTAGAATACAAATATTCATTAAATTCAGAATTAAATAAGTAGATAAGCGTAGGGTTTGATCCAACTAAAAATTTAGAAATTGTTGTAAGACTTTCAAATACAAATTATTCTAATATAATTTGTTTTAGTTTAACAGACTGGTTTAAATTTTGTCATATAAAAAACATTATTCTAAGTTACTTTTATAATCAAAGTAATATTGAATATCGCAATTTAAAAGAACATCACTTAATATTTGATAGTGTTAATTATATAAAATTATTATTTATAAAATGGTATGGTGAAAATATATGTCTGAATTTAGAATCTGTTGAAAATTTATTTAGATTGTCACATGTCATAAATAATTATATAAATGTTTTACAACATTTAAACTTTTATAATTATTATTTAGATAGAATTGGTACGACATACTTGTTGGCGGAAAGTAAAACAGAAACTATTAATAATATTATTAAGACAGAATCTATACATAGTATTTATAGCATTGCTATGAAAGAATTTTTACAGGAATATTCCGATATTATAGAAGACATTGTATTATATTAATATATATTTATATATTGTTTTATTTATTAAGTATATAAATAGTATTTATTGTAAAAAATATTTTTAAGTTAAATTACTGAAATGTAATATTGTTTATTTACTTGTAAATAATAAATAAAAAATGAAATAGTGTTTTTATTTTATCTATTATGCATTCATGACACAATGTAAAAACACAAGATACAAGAAACCACAAAAAATGATATATATAGATATACCTATATATATATTTAAATACACAATTGAATTTTACGACAAAAAAATGTTGTCATTTGACGTAATTAGTTCGTCTTTTAAAAAACCTATATTTTGTGGGCGAATTATGAACACAGATGATATTATTGATCCAACAACATTTTTAACTCAGTGTTTATTTATTTTAATAAACAAAGTGGGTGAATTTATGTTTCAATGGAAATCAAATGTGAAATTGAATTGTGAGCTTGCGTGTGAATATCTAATTAAAAAAGGTGATACTGGGATAACTACAAATATTTATCATAACTGTAAGATGAGGTATATTTGTCTAAGTGATGACTTTACTGAATGGTTTGAACGAAATGTAAAACAACCCATTTTATTTATTTATTTATTTATTTATTTATTGTTGTCTATTTTTACACAAGAGTGTTTATAGAACGTCAAAAAAATACAAAGTATAAATACATATACATGATACATAATGGTACATTACAATTTTTAAATAATATATTTCATGTCAGAAATTCGCGAAATTAAAATTTAAGTATTCATCCGTTGAGTAAAACCCGTTTTTTAAAAGAAATACTTTGATTTTCATTTTGAACTTTTTGTTGTCCAGAAGTTTTATATTTTCGGGTAGAATATTATACAAATCAAGATTTATTTTGTTTTTAATGCACATCTGAAGCTTCATTCGAGGTTTTCTGAAAAGTTTTGCAAAACGTGTATTGTATGCATGATAATCGCCATTTGTAGGTAAAGTACATTTATTTTTATGGATCTCTATTACTGTATGGAAAATAAATAGACATGGAAGAGTCATAATACCCAATTCACAAAAGTGTGGTTTACAATGATCTCTAAAACCTACATTGGAAATAATTCTTACAGCAGTTTTTTGAAGTATAAAAACCTGATATGCTGCAGTGAAAGTACCCCACCAAATTGTGCCATACGAAATTAGAGAATGAAAAAGTGCAAAATATACCGTTTTAAGTGTAGACTTATGTAGCAAGGGTTGTAACCTACGTAAAAGGAAAATAGGACTTGATAATTTTTTGCACAACATATCTACGTGAGACTTCTCATTCAAACTGTCCTTTATTTATAAACCTAGAAGTGATACTGATTTATTTTCATTAAACAGTCTGTTACTAGAAATGATTAACAGTTGCGTTTTATCTTTATTTAAAAGTAAATTATTTGCAGCGAACCATGCTTCTGTAAGCAATAAATTAGATTCATTAAGCTTTAGAAGATTATTAAAATTTTTATGTTTGCATATTAAGGTTGTGTCGTCGGCATAAAGAGTACTACTACTGAGCTCTACAAAAGAACTGAAATCATTTAGGTAAATGATTAAAAATAAATTTCCTAAAATAGACCCTTGTGGGACACCATGTTTAACCTCAATGAAACCTGATTGATTTCCATCGATTAAGACACTCTGACGACGATTTGCTAAGTAAGATTTAAAAAATAATAATGCCTCCTGCTGAATTCCATAGAACTCCAATTTCTTTAAAAGAATTTCATGCGATACACAATCAAACGCTTTGGAAAGATCGCAAAGTGTCATTGCTACATGCTGACCCTCTTCAGGAGCTATTGTTACATTATCAATAACGCTTAAAATCGCTTTGATAGTAGAATGATCTCGTCGAAAACCAAACTGGCTATCACAGAGTAAATTATTGCTTTCAAAGTATTCCAATAATCTATTTTTTAAAATAATTTCAAACACTTTAGAAATTGTTGGAATTAGAGAAATAGGTCTATAATTACATTCTTGTGATGGGTCACCCTTTTTGTAGAGCGAAAGAATTTTCGAAACTTTAAAACAATCAGGATAGATCCCTTTTGTAATACATTTATTAAATAATGAAGTCAGAGGTTCAGTAACGTATTCTATTATGTTTTTTAATAAATTATTACTTATGTTGTAAATATCCAGGCATTTTGAATCTTTAAGTGACTTTATTGCATTAAAAGTCTCGACAACATCTATTTGATCTAAAACAAATTCACAAGTTGGAGGTTTAATTTTACTTTTTAAAATATCCTCAGCCTTGTAAGTCTTATTCGAAATATCTTTAATGATGTTTGAAGCTACATTGGCAAAATATTCATTTAAGTTATCTGGTGTTAAATTTGAGGGTAAAGTATTATTATTGTGGAACTTGTTGCATTCATAATTGATTATTCGCCAACTATCTTTACACTTATTGGCAGAAGATTGCAATAAAGTATTATAAACTGTAGATTTTTTACGTTTAATTTCGTTTTTATACCTTTTAAGCCTAGTTTTATATAGATTATATAAATCTTTAGATTGTGTGCTATTGAAAAATGATTTAATAGTGTTTAATTCTAGTCTCATTCTTTTAAGAGAAGAATCAAACTAATGAATAGGAGAATTGTGAGCTATGTTAGATATTTTTTTTATAAGGAAAATAAACATCAATTAAATCGTCCAAACAGCTTAATAAAGAAAAAGGGTGACCTGCAGCATTTGACAAACATTCGCTAAAGATAGTACAAAAGTTAATAAGACACAAGGCCATTTTAAAATTTTCGATATTTTTTCGAGTAAAACTTCTTTTGTCAATTCTACCTTGGACATTTTTATCCTGAATTGTTTCTATAGCTATAATTTGAACCTTTTTTTTAAATCAAATGTCAGAATTCCAAGAACGTGACAGTGGCAAAGCTTTGAAACGAATTTTTTATTTACAAGTAAGTTTTTTCAAATTTTTTTATAATATTTTTTATTATTAAAATATTTAATTTTTACAGGTGAGTATAAATAAATACAATCCTACAAAATGTGGTGATTCTTCGTATATAGAACTACCACTAAATATAAAAAATAAGCAAGCTGTTATTAATGTAAAAAAACAGTGACAATAAGTGTTTTGTATGGTCACTCCTTTCCACTATGTGTCCAGCAAAAAAACATAATGGTCGTGTGTCTAAATATCCTAAAAATCATGATGAAATTTTTAATTTAAAAAACATACATTTTCCTATGACTTTGACAAACATTGAAAAGTTTGAAAAACAAAATAAAATTTCGATTAATGTTTACGGTTTAGAATATGATATCAAATTAAAATTATATGTTGTTGTTGGACCATTACATTTCACAAAAAATATTGTATTAATACCTATGAATAACGAGAGATTTATTTCATTTTCCAAAAACGTGAATGGTATTATGCTTCGTTTTTTAGATTCATTCAAGTATTTTTATAAATGTTTAGTTTTTTTTATAATTTATTAATATTTTTTCTTATAGATTTCTTAATTGTTCACTTGAAAAACTTGTTAGCTATTTAGTGCCCGCCCAATGTACTTTATTAAATAAGTACTACCCTACTGATTGGAAATTTAATATGTTAAAAAGAAAAGGTATATTTCCATATGATTATATTAATTCATGGGAACGTTCAGAAGAAGTACAACTACCGTCAAAATCATCGTTTTACTCCAGACTATGTGATAAATCTGTATCAGATGATGATTACAACCATGCATTAAATGTGTGGAAATTATTTGATCATGAAAACTTAGGCGACTATCTAGAGTTGTATCTTCAAACAGATGTATTGCTTTTGTCTGATATATTTGAAAATTTTAGAAATATTTGTTTAAATGCATATGAATTGGACCCTGTTCATTATTTTAAAACTCCAGGTAAACATATTCTAAATATTTTTTTGTTCATGTATAAGATTTATTTATTATAATTTCGTTTTGCAGGACTAGCATGGGATGCCATGTTGAAAATTACAGAAGTAGAGCTGGAGTTACTGACTGATATGATATTATTTTTTGAAAGAGGCATACGTGGTGGTATTTCTCAGTGTTCAAACCGCTACGCCAAAGCAAACAATATTTATATGAATTCATTTAACTCAAAAGAACCGCAAGAGTTTCTTATGTACTTTGACGCTTGTAATTTGTATGGTTGGGCAATGACACAATGTTTACCACATGGTGGCTTTACATGGTTAAGTGACGAGAATATTAAAACACTAGACATTACTAATATACCTGACAATGGATTAGATGGATACATTTTTGAAGTTGACTTGGAATATCCAATAAACTTACACGACCTACATAAGGATTTGCCCGTATGTGCAGAACAACAAAAACCCCCAAATTCAAAATTTAAGAAACTTCTTACAACAATTTATGATAAAAAAAATGTAATACATAAGCAGTATATTAAGAAAAATACAAATTTTCGAAAATACGCAAAAAACAATTTTGAAAAAAACTTCTTTAAACAAATGAATAACGCCCTTTACGGGAAAAGTATGGAAAATATAGAAATAGATATGATATAAAACTAGTTTCGAAATGGAATGGAAAAGGTAGGGCACGGAAGTTAATTGCCAAACCAAATTTAAAAAAAGTTGTAATATTAACAGAAAATTTAGTTTCAATCGAACTAAGTAAAATAAAAATTTTGTTTAATAAACCTATTTATATTGGTATGGCTATATTAGATATATCCAAAACACTTATGTATTACTTTCATTACAATTACATACCTAAAACTTATACAACGCCAAAATTACTGTACATGGACACTGACTCATTTATTTATAAATTTAAAGAAGACCCATACATACACATAAAAGAAGACATACACAGATTTGACACATCGGACTACACAGTAGATAATAAGTATGGTATACCACAAGCGAACAAAAAAGTTGTTGGATTGTTTAAAGATGAGAATAGCGGGTTACTAATGACAGAATTTGCGGGTTTAAGATTAAAAATGTATACCTTTGCATTGGAAAATAACAAATCATACAATCGAGCTAAGGGAATTTCAGGAATAACAACAAAAACACTCACTATTGACTGTTATAAAGACTGTTTATTTACAAATTCACATCTGTACAAAAGACAACAGAATATAATATCTAAAAATCACACAATATTTTCATGTGAAATTAACAAATTATGTCTTACAAATAATGATGACAAAAGATATATCATTGATGGACAGACTGATACTCTACCCTGGGGACATTATTCATTGTTGTGATGATCAGATAATATATATTTTTGAAATAATATCAGATTTATTTATCCAAATTGTGTGTTTCATTGAAACCTAACCATTTCACAAAAGCTTTCGATCCCTTAGTTTTTAAAACTTTTTCTACTAAGTAAATATTTAAAAAGTTTGTTTTTTGAAGTTCGTGTTCATAAAATCCACCTCTAATTTTATTCCCTTCATAGTCTTCAATAAGATAAGTAACAGGATTTTACTTTTACAATCTTAAATATTTCTGTACTCCAATTCGGAAAATATCCTTTATCAAATATAGATTTGTATTTACTAATTCGTACAAAATCACCAATTTTGTACTTACCACGACCAACGATTTTAATATTGTTATATACAGTTTTTAATAAATTATCTTCTTTTTTCTGTGTTACATCTATAGATTTCATTTTTATTGTTCTATGTTTTGCATTGTTATATTTTTTAATTAATCTTGGTAACATATCTAACCATTTGTATGAACCTTGAACACTAAATTCTCGCCACATGTTAGTTTTCAACGTACGATTAAATCTTTCCACTACACTTGCTTTAAGATTACTAAATGTTGAATAATGATTGATTCCATGTTTTTTTATTTCTTTCGTAAATGTGCTATTGTAAAATTCTTTTCCGTCATCGGTATGTAAATTTTTTGGTATACGACCTTGTTTTCAAATTTTTACAAAAGCTTTGGTGACATCATCACCAGATTTTGTTTTTACTGGTAAAGCCCACGCATATTTAGAAAATATATCAATTACTGTTAATAAATACTTATATCCTTTATTTTCACGTTGATATGGACTCATAATTACAAGATCATATTGCCATAAGTCATAACTTTTGTTATAACTTTACGTCTTTGAAAATTTCGACGTGCAGGTTTATGTAATTCTCCTGCAACATTTAGTTTACTCATTGTTTTTTAATTTTTAAATATATTTCTTAAATAATTCATCTATTTCGTAATAATATTTTGTTATTTGTTTTTTAGTTGTTGTGCGGGATAACAGGGATGGATATCCAGAATATCGAGTATGGATGATGGTAACAATTGGTGAGGTTGTAAATCAAACAGTTGTATAATTCTATTTTGTCTTTGTTTAAACCAATTTTAATATGATCTTTAAGATATATTTCTACAATCAGTTTAATTTTTGATTCGTCTGGTTGAATACTCTTTATTCTTTCTTTCAACATGTTTTGAACTATAGTTTTTTTTTTATCATGTTCTGTACCATAGTCGTAAGATTAACGATATTTTCATCTTGTTTTTCAATTTTAGAACTTTGGTCACGAATATTTGTTTGTTCAATATTAATATTTCTTACTATTTCTTCTATTCTTTCATTAATATTGTGTAAATGAGTATTTAATTTTGAGCCCACAATTGAGTCTAATGATTTTACAATTGTATCAATTGTGGTTCTAGTATTTTTTTCAATGTCTTTTACAAGTTTGTTAAATTTGTTCAAATTAGTATTTATTTTTGAGTCTATAATTTCTGGTAATGTTCTATTTATAGCATCTATTTTTGGTTTATTATTATTTGATTTTGTTTCTATAAGATCATTAAATATATTCAATTTTGCATTAATTTTTGAGTCTACAATTGATGGAATTACGTTTATTACTGAGTCAATTTTACGTTGTAATATTATTATATTAGATTCTATTTTTTGTTGATTATTATTTGATTTTGTTTCTATAAAATCATTAAATATATTCAATTTTGCATTAATTTTTGAGTCTACAATTGATGGAATTACGTTTATTACTAAGTAAATTTTTTCATCTACGTACTTTTTATTTGTTGCGTTTGTATCGTTAATTGGCACTGCAACATTTGCAATTGGTTTCATTTTAGCATTGTATACTTCTGTATTATCTTCTATTGATATATTTATTGAATGTGATTGCACATCTTTTACATATTTTATAATTTGTAAATCAACATAATTTTTAGTAGTTGCATCTAATGGGGCTCTATTGGATTTGCGACATTTATTAATCTTTTGTCATTTATGTCATATGTATTATTATTTAACCGCAACGAAAACTGATCACTATAATTTTTTTGTCGTTTAAAATGTCTACCGAACTTGTCAACAGACATTTTAATACTAATAGCAAATTTTAAATATCTATTGTATTATATTAGCTTCTCTTAATTCTTCAATAATGGATATAATTTCATTGTTTACATTATTATTCCCCGCTTGTTTCGAGGCCTGTAGTAATTGTAGACGATGTACTAACTCATCAGCAGAATCCCAATAGACATATTCTCGCTTATAGTCTGTAAATTCCATGTCAGTAGGAAGCAATCCATAACCTTTTTTTTAAATTTTTGTTTGTACAGATGGTGAATATCTTTTTTTAGCTTTAGTAGAACGGGACGAAGTACGTATAAAATTTGGTTTAATAATGTTAAAATATTTAGGATATGTAGATATAATGACTTGTGTTCCTGTTGTATTTTTATGTGCATCTGTTTGATTTAGAATATTTATATATACCTCTTTATTTTGTTCGGTGTATGATTGTGGATCTTATGATATCATTTTTATCTATTTCTATATATCTTTTACCCAATTTAAATAATCCATTATCATATTTTAACCCATATATTTTATCAATATCACCATGATTTAATAAATATTTCATGAGATATTTTGAAGCTATATTTCCAAATTTCAATTCTAAATTTTCCCATTCTTTTTGTCCTTGCGGTGTATTAATTGATAATCTGACTTCTGTTATTGGCGAAATTTCTGGTGATATTTCATACTTATTTTCTGTTTTTACATTAGAAATTGTTGGAGACAAAAAAGGTTCATTAGGAGAATCTTCAAAATTAAATTTTTGTTTAAATTTTTTAGTTTCGTTATTAATTTCTGTTATTTTCCTTTATTACTGAACTAGATTTGTTTTTAACGAATTCTTCTAAAGGTGTAATTATTGGTTTAAATGTTTTTTGTAATAATTCTTCTGTGTCAACATGTCCTCTTTTTAGAGCATTAAATTTTTTTCGTAATACTTTATTTACTGATATAATATCTTGTAGAACGTTCTTGTCATTTATTCTTTTTGATAAAATTTATCTAATCCTTTTCGGTAACGACCTAAGCCACAACTGTCTTTTTCAATGACTGCAAAGTCATATATATCTTGCCAACATTTTATACAAAAATTTTTGAATTGATCGAAGGACATATCTGTGTTAACATGATCATTATAAACATGACGCAAATTAGTTTCATCTTATTTAAATAAAATAATAAAATTTGTATTGTCTCTAATTAAATGTATTGGTATGTGTGCATATGTCTGGGAAAGATAAAAACAATGAATTAAATTGTGTCGTCCCATACTAAAATATTCACGCATACAATTTTCTTTATCACAAGTTACATCATCGAAAATTATAACAGAATTATGTTGTGCTTCATTTGGTGATATAATATCACAATTGTCATTAAATTCGTAATAACCCATTCCCTTCACTTTGGATGCACATTCTTTTAGAAACTTGTATTTTGGTTGTTGTGTTGATTTTGAATATAAATAAATATTTCTAAATTTTAAACCATTTATATGAGTAAGTAAATTAAGCAAAATATTGGTTTTCCCACAACCGCTAGGTCCAATTATTATACAACGTATGTTATTTGGTAATAAATTACTATGATTTCTAATATCATTTTTAAGAGATTTAAAATCAAATTTTTTTACTTTTAAAGATTGCTTGTGCTTAATAAATGACATTTTATTTATTGAGTATATATATATATATATGTATATATATATATATATATATATATATATATATATATATATATATATATATATATACGTAAGACTGTTTTATACTTTAGATACAAACCAGAACTGAATGATTACGTACAGTGGAGCTGGTATAATTAACAAAGTAATAGATTCTTTACCTATTGAACTACACATACCTGGTTATAATTTTTGTGGTCCTGGTACGAAATTAAGGAAAAGATTAGCTCTAGGTCATCGGGGTATCAACCCGTTAGATGAAGCTTGTTGTGAACATGACATTGCTTATTCCCACAGTAATGATTTAAAAAAAAGACACGAAGCTGACAAAATTTTACAAAAAATAGCATGGAACAGAGTATTATCAAAAGATTCATCCTGAAGCAGTACTGCTAGCATGTATCATTTTGTTAATAATATTTAACATAATCTTTATTTAGATAAAATAATTTTTTTGAACATTTTATTTTATAGACATCTGTTTGTATTTTTAAACGCAGCATAGTGTAACAAAATTTTTGTTATCTTAGTTTCATTATTACCTGCTAAGAATATGGGTCAAATAGCCATACCCTCGGCAGACGACACTTTGCCACATGTGGGAATATAACTTACACATAGGCGTAGAGGTCACAAATTTCTCTATGATACTAATACTTCCGTGAATTATTATATAAATTAGTTATTTGTTTAAATATGCTCGGATGGGCAAATTAAGTATTTTAAATAACAGAAATATCTATTTCAATATTAAATTGGTAAAAACCATGTCCTTTCAATTTTCATGTAAGTACAGGTAGTTTTAACAACATAAAGTTGATAAATTATTATGTATTAAAATCATTCGTAAAAATCTCTAAAATATTGTGTTAGTACAACACAGATCATTTATATATTATTCAGTTGTAAAATACGTCCAATATAAATAAAAGGATATATTTTAATTAAACTAAATTTCGCTAATTCACGCTAGGACAGGTGACCCAATGTATTCCTTCCGGCTGGTGTTGCTAATTGATATAAATAAATATGTAATATGACAAAGAATATTATGTTTTGTTAGATATTTTTGAAATGTAGAACAGTACTCAAGGGATCATCCGCACGCCCATGGACTCCCCGTCCTGGCGCACAAGCCAAACGGCAAAACCACTTGAAAGGATCACATTTCGAGACGCTGAGCCTGCACGTGCATTTTTAAGATGCATTTTTCTAGAAGATTCGACGATCATGCGCTTGGATCGTGGACCACCCCCGAAACGCCCTCGATCTGGAGGAGAGGAGAGGGATATTTTTGTATATAACCCGAGTCCAAATCTGTACTCGGGGAGTCGGTTCCAGCACTCCGCTTATGTTTGGCTTGTCCGAAGTAAGTCTTCCTGGTCTCCTGACTCCAACTCTTTTCCTAACTTTGATCTATGGTTGTACCAGGATCGGGTTAACTCTTTTCCTAACTTTGATCTATGGTTGTACCAGGATCGGGTTAACTCTTTTCTTGACTTTGATCTATGGTTGTACCAGGATCGGGTTAACTCTTTTCTTGACTTTGATCTATGGTTGTACCAGGATCGGGTTAACTTTTCTCTTGACTTTGATCTATGGTTGTACCAGGATCGGGTTAACTCTTTCTCTTGACTTTGATCTATGGTTGTACCAGGATTGGGTTAACTCTTTCTCTTGACTTTGATCTATGGTTGTACCAGGATCGGGTTAACTCTTCTCTTGACTTTGATCTATGGTTGTACCAGGATCGGGTTAACTCTTTCTCTTGACTTTGATCTATGGTTGTACCAGGATCAAGTTAACTCTTTCTCTTGACTTTGATCTATGGTTGTACCAGGATCGGGTTAACTCTTCTCTTGACTTTGATCTATGGTGGTACCAGGATCGGGTTAATTCTTTTCTTGGCTTTGATCTATGGTTGTACCAGGATCGGGTTAATTCTTTTTCTAACTTGAATAACTGTTGCTATAAACATCATTACCCCAGACTTAACTCGGACAAGCTAGGTATGTGTCTGTTATTTTCTTTATATAAATATCTCTAAATGTTTTATAGTTGTCACAATGATATCATATTTTTATTAAATATAACCGCTCTAATATTGGTTGTCTAACATTTGTAATTTGCGAGACGTTGTGCTCTGCACAAACTCTCAGGCTCAAGAATGTGCCGTATCAGCACGTACGAACGTTCACTTGGGTATAAATAAACAATACACAACCGTAGTGCGGCACCGGCACTACGAGGAGCGTGCGACCACTCAGTGGTAATCGCTTTAGACTCGCCAGCTCAGCTGGGTGTCTACCCCAAAACACTGGCCCTCAGGCAATGCCGAGCGCCCCCAGAAACAAAAGATATCAGAGCAACGGCATGCCGACTCTGAACCAAATAATAAAAACCCACGCAAACCAACACGCACACACTTACAATTGTCAATGACTTCCAATATCAGTTTGGTCGCAATAACTCAATTTTACTATAAATGATTGTAATAAATTATTGGGACAACTCTTTCTGAATTGAATACAATATTTTTATATAATTGTTATCTTGTCAAACTGTCTCTCTACCTGAGGTTTTGGCTGTGGTTTCCCCCAGGTGTTAAGGCGAATGCCAGAGAGCGTAATATTCCACAGCACTCTACGATTTTCTTAATTATCAATAAATGCACAAGTCAGATATTTTGTCTGTCTTTTGGAGTGAATATCATTCTTTTATTTTATCAAATACCTGTCCCGATTCCTCCACTCTTAACAGCTACTCTGTATTACGACGATGAAGGGTTACTTATTTAAATAAACACAACGTAGGGTAAGTTAAACCTTCCACTAGATGATCTTTGGCTAAAGTATAATTGTATGAACGGTAGAGGGGAGTACGTACTGTACAATCCTTTAAAGAGAAAGCAGCTACTTGGACAGTAACAAACATGATTTTTTACTTTTAAAGATTGCTTGTGCTTAATAAATGACATTTTATTTATTGAGTATATATATATATATATATATATATATATATATATATATATATATATATATATATATATATATATATATATACGTAAGACTGTTTTATACTTTAGTTACAAACCAGATCTGAATGATTACGTACAGTGGAGCTGGTATAATTAACAAAGTAATAGATTCTTTACCTATTGAACTACACATACCTGGTTATAATTTTTGTGGTCCTGGTACGAAATTAAGGAAAAGATTAGCTCTAGGTCATCGGGGTATCAACCCGTTAGATGAAGCTTGTCTTGAACATGACATTGCTTATTCCCACAGCAATGATTTAAAAAAAAGACACGAAGCTGACAAAATTTTACAAGAAATAGCGTGGAACAGATTATTATCAAAAGATTCATCCTTTAAAGAGAAAGCAGCTACTTGGACAGTAACAAACATGATGAAAGCAAAACGAAAATTTGGTATGGGAATAAAAACTAAACCGGTGAAAAAACATCGCCGTGGTCGTGTCATAAAAAATCAAAAGAAGAAGGGTGGATTTTTACCACTTGCAGCTTTATTACCTTTTCTTGGAAAAGCACTTATAGCTGGTGCTACAAGTGGGGCTGCATTATATGGGGTACAAAAAATGTTGAAGAAAACTGTTGGTGATGGCTTATATTTAAAGCCGTACAAAAAAGGATCAGGAATTAAAAAGAACAAAAAAAAAATCAAAAAATTGCCGAACAGGGCGTTAACTACTTGGGATTTAAAGAAATATAGTTCAAATATAAAACATTTTCGTGGTATCTATATGCGTGACACACTACCGAAATTTCCATTAAAATATGAAGCTGCAATTGTTAACTTAGATAACAACTACGGTCCTAGGACTCATTGGGTTGCATATATTAAAAAAAATAATTATGTTTTGTATTTTGACAGTTTTGAAAATTTACCACCATCTAAAGAGTTAGTATATTATTTTGGGGATAAGATTAAAATCAGATATAATCATAAAAGATTACAAAGACTAAATTCATATAATTGTGGTCATTTATGTTTAAATTTTCTTATAAATTCAAAAAAAATTTCTAATTAAATTAGTTTCATAATGGATTCTATAACAATTACATTATCTGGAAATAAATCAGAATTAAGTGCAGATTTTTTTCCACCTATTGAACTAAATAATCGTAGCGAATATGCTGTTGGTTTAATTAATTTTGAAACATTTCATTGAATACCCAACGTTGATGAAACTAATAATAAATCAAATTGTATTATTATATTGATAACACAATTCAAGAATACACTATTCCAGTGGGTTCATATGAAATTGAAGATTTAGATAAAATTTTAAAGCAAGAACTTAACGATCCTAATATAGTTTAGTTTGATAATCAAATCCAAAAAAAAAGAGAAAAAGAAAAATAACTTTATTAATCTAATTGCTAACAATAATACATTAAGATGTGAAATAAAAAGTTCAGTTAGAATTGATTTTACGAAGGAAAATAATATTGGTGCATTGCTTGGATTTACAACACGGGTGCTTGAAAGTAATATTATTTATGAAAGTGATTTACCAGTTGATATAATTAAAGTGAACTCTATTCTTATTCAATGTAATATAGTTACGGGGTCTTATAAGAATGGTAAACTGAAACATATTATTCATGAGTTTTTCCCATCAGTTGCACCTGGGTATAAAATACTCGAAGTACCTAAAAATGTGATTTATTTACCAGTGAACACTCATAGAGTAAATAATATTACTCTAACTATTACTGATCAAGAGGGAAGAATAGTAAATTTTCGTGGTGAGACAATTACTGTGAGACTTCATCTTAAAAAAAGTTTATAATGGGTATTGACTATAAAGAACTCAACTATCAGAGACAAAATTCAGTGTACCGTCAGTGTTGTCAAAAAGACGTTTATTAACTTCAAAATATACTATATCTACAAAAAATAAGAAATTTCTAAAGTCATTGGGTTTAAAACTTAAAGTATAAACTATGAGTAATATTTTAAATATTACATCTAATATTGTGTTTGATAATACAATATCAAACAAACAAATACATAGTTATCAACCAATTGTTGCTTCATCTTGTAATAATTGTGATGAAATTCGAAAACAAATAAAACAGCAGGATATTTATACATTACCACATGAAAGTTACTTATATATTGAAGGCAAATTAACAAAAGAAGACGGATCTGCCCCTCCTATAGATACTAAAATTACTAATAATGGTATTTCCTATTTATTTGAAAATATAAAATATTTTTTAAACACTGTTGAAATTGATACAATTAAAAATGTTGGAATAACAAGTACAATGAAAGGATATGTATCTAATTCATATTCAGAACGACAAAATTTAATAAATGCTGGCTGGATTGTTGATAATGCAAATATTTTGGATAAGGAGGGTAATTTTAATGTATGCATTCCCTTAAAAATGTTACTCGGATTTGCAGAAGACAACAAGAAAATTATTTTAAATGTGCGACAAGAACTTAATTTGATAAGAGCAAGGAATGA
This sequence comes from Stenolophus ochropezus, assembly GCA_035578165.1. Classification (NCBI taxonomy): domain Eukaryota; kingdom Metazoa; phylum Arthropoda; class Insecta; order Coleoptera; family Carabidae; genus Stenolophus; species Stenolophus ochropezus. Next base: position 166,948 of record JAQOWZ010000149.1, on the reverse strand, counting down.
TAGTGCTGCTTACAAATCAACAGAAGAATTAAGATTTAATATAAAAAAATTGTTTGGCGCATGCCACATGTGTCAGTTAACAATGCAAATCGTTTAAAATTATTAAACATTGTAAATTCAAATCTTTTTTTGCCATTAGCATATCGTTCTTGGGATATATATGAATATCCTGTACTACTAGCAGCTAAAAAACAAACATGGTCTATTAAATCGTCTACACAGTTCGAAACACCAAGATTTGTAATTGTAGGATTTCAAACTGATCGTAAAAATAAAAAAGATAAGGATGCAAGCATTTTCGATTCGTGTAATTTAACAAATATTAAATTGTATTTGAATTCTACATATTATCCATACGACAACTTAAATATTGACTTTTCAAATAATAATTATGCAGTTCTGTATCACATGTATGCAAATTCCCAAAATGCTTACTATCAACAAAATTTCGGTGTATTATTAGATAGAAAGAAATTCAAAGAAATTGCGTCATTAATAGTAATTGATTGTTCAAATCAAAATGAAACTCTTCAAACTTCTTCAGTTAATATTAGATTGGAATTTGAATCAGACACTAATATCCCGGCGAATACAACCGCGTATTGTCTGATAATACATGATAAGATTGTTGAATATAACCCGTTGTCAGGTGATGTTAGAAATTCATTTTAATTTAAACATTTAAAGCAATTAGAACATCGTACTTCATTGCTCAAATCAAAAGAAAAATGAAACTTTTCAAACTTCTTTAGCTGATATTAGAATTTCCTACCATACAACCACAAACATTCTAATAATACATAATAAGATAGTTGAATATAATCTGCTGTCAAGTGATGTTACAAGCTCATTTTAATTCAAACATTCAAAGTAATTAGAACATCGTACAAAAACTATATATAATGGAGTTAATTATTGACATACAAGGATTTCAAGCTGATGGATATATTATAATACCAAAAGAAATTTTTATACTATAAGAGATGGAAGTAAACAACAACATTTTTATATCAAACCACCATTTACATGGGAAGAATTACCACAACATAACAAAAGATGTGCTACATGGTTATGTCGAAATCATCACGGATTAAAATGGGATAACGGACATATAAATTTAACGAAATGTGTTGTGAGCTAAACAAATTTTTAGAAGATTTAAAAACTGTTTACGTACAAGGTGCTGTGAATAAAGAATTTTTATTATCATTCAGTGTAAAAACATGCAATATTATAGATTTAAGCGCCAACGGTGCCCTGCTGGAACAGGTGCCTTAGTTTCGCTTGCATCTCGGTGGGGAGGTGGAGTATGGGTTTGTACTCGGCTTTCACTCATACTCCTGAAGCCTTGTTATAACTCACTGTGGGAGATGTCAAGTTGCTCGATGGATTTCGAGTATTCTTCTGCTACCGTGGATTCGGTAGCCGGCATATCGTGGATTCGATATGTGACACTCCTTTCGAGGAGTATCCTTTTCAATTTTACCCGTCTTACCTGGTTTGTTGTTGAGTGTGAGTGTTGTTGTGTGTGCGAATGATATATATTTGTGTGCAATGTGTTTCACTAAGCATTAGCTTACTCTTTGACTTTCCTTTTCAGGGTGTTCCAAATTAGAAGACGTGATTGGCGTACTATATATTTATTGTTATTTTCGTATCAGAATGTACAATTATTTAATTAATTATATTGATTGCAATTATTTCAGACTTTTATTTTAGCTACTCTACCTCATTAAAATATCTTCATAACAATTCAGAAGTGGGATCGGAACCTGGATTAGGATTCTTTAATTGTTTTAACATGTCACATCATCAGGATAACGAATCTACTGGAATTGGGAACGCGTCTCCTAAAATCAACCTTTTGATACGAATGGTGGAAAACAGTATCAACGAAAGAACAGGCCGGTAAAACCGGACATGTTAAAAGAGATTGTCGTGCAGTTAGACAAGCATCTACTTCTAGCAACGCTTTCAGACTAACTACGCATATCCGACCACCGCTACTAAACAACCGCACACAACCATCCTCATCGAATGACGATAAGCAACCTTTTGTTATACTAAGATTTGTCGGATAGTTCGGAAAGCGACACCACAGCACAGGATGATGATACGTTAGGAGTATAAGATGTCCTCGAGGACAAGGACTAAGTCAGGATAGTCGAATGTTATAACCACTTTTATTTAATTTAATTCCCTTATTAATTTAGGAATGTATTTACTATTCTTTTTTCTATTGTCTTACGTAAATGGTTACGGTACACTATTACTTCAACTCCGTAAGTTAATTTTAAATAGTTCCGTTTTGATACTCTAGTAGTAAAGAACGTGAAATGATTTCATTGTGAATTCTTATTAAGAGAGCGTGTTGTGACAACAGGTGAGAGGGTTTTTATCTTATACTTAACGCGTAGTGTGAGCGGTTTCATTTTATGTTTAAAGCGTATTGTGAGATATTTTATTTAATGGTTAATGCGTAGTATGGAATAATTTATTTGATAGTTAACGTATAATGGGAGATAGTATATTTGTGGGTTAACGCTTGGTTTGAGATGCTTTATTCGACGGTCATCTCGTAGAGCGATATGGAGTCTGATACGTTTGAATCCGCCGCGGATTGAGCCTCTTGAGTGTGTCTCGGGGTTACCTGATATATGGAGCCTCTTGAGTGTATCTCGGGGTTACCGATACGTAGAACCCGTCGTGAGTGTGTCTCCGGGTTGTAGGACCGCGGATGAAGCTTCTTGAGTGTGTCTCGGGGTTGCCTGATATACGGAGCCTCTCGATACAAGTTATTGGTATGATTGTAGGACAATCACTGACAGAATTGCTACACATACGAATTTTTAAAGATGACAAGACGTTGCTTTTATTTATAGCTGATGAAGTTAGTTTACCGCAGATCGGTGCGTTACCAGTAAAAAAAAAAACAAAACGTTATGGACAATGGAAGCAGTAGTTATACCTCCAGGTTATGCTGGGAATATAATATGTCTTGTGAACTCTACGGGAGATAGGTTCATTGACCGTAGCGTATGTTCTAAGGAAAATCAAGAACACTACTTACCATGATGCGTATTTTCGACGGATGAAGAAGGGACTCGCATATTACCCGTTTGAAATTTATCAAATAATGATCTTATAAAAAAGAAAAAGAAGTTGCGCGCGGAACCATATGCAAGGAAGACAGTCTAGATATGACCTCAGGATACTATCAGGTACCTGTAACTGAAAATCACGACATCGAACATCGTTTGTCACTCCAGATGACCAGTTTGAATTTACTAGGATGCTCTTCGGTTTAACAAATGCTCCAAGTGTATTTCAACGTATGGTGAATAAAATATTGGGACGATTACAAGATTCGATAGTACTAGCATATCTAGATGACATACTTTGTTTAGTCCCAGACTTCGAAGAAGGATTTCGAAGATTGAAAATTATATTGGAAGTTTCTAGAGAACGTAGGTGAGTTACTTAGGTTTTGATATTGACGCTGACGGAATACTTCCCGGTAAAGAAAAGATCCGTGCTTTAAGTGACTTCCAAACACCAGAAAACGTACTTCAAATTCGGCACTTTATCGGACTAGCAAACCTTTTTTTTTAGGAAATTCATTAATGCATTCGCTGTAGGTAACAACTCCAGAATTTACGTTTTCCGTGGAATACTGACAGGGTACGAGGATGAGTCATGTAGATGCGTTAAGTCGATAGAAGGCCAAGACACAACGGACTTGTTTGACAAAAAAAAAAAAAACTAAATATCACAGGTTCTTAGTAAAACAATTGAAACTGACTACGTCAAAAATCAATTTATAAATATTATTGCTTAAAAAAAAAAACGGTCGAATATATCGCATTACTTGTAAAGCACTGCAATGGGTTGTACCCCGGAGTCTAACACGAGAGATAGTGAAGAATCCTCATGATGATTTCGGTTACTTCGGGGTGGAGAAAATGTTGAACAAGCTAACTGAAACATAATGGTTTCCTAAAATGCGAGAATATGTGAGGAAATATATAAACTGCTGCAAAGCAGGTCTGTATCATAAAGTACCAAAAGGAAAACGAGAAGGATTTCTTCACCCAATACGAAAAATAGTTGTGCCTTTTCATACCATTCACATGGACCACTTAGGACCATTCAACAAGAGCGGATTCGGGCAACGTGTATGTAATTGTTGTCGTAGAAGCATTTACAAAATTCACCTTGCTACGAGCAGTAAAAAAAAAACAACGAAAACAAAACCGGTTCTAAATTTCTAACAATACATAATCGATATGTTTGGTGTACCGACAAGATCAATTAATGACTTGGATCAGCTTTACATCTAAAGAATGTGAACAAATTTGCAAACATTATGGACTAGTGGTGAGAGGTTCAAAGGAACAGCTTTAGCTGCGTTAGCAACTTCCAGGACCGACGACAAACATTGGGATAAAAGAGTATCAGGAGTTTAGTTCACAGTTAACTATACTAATTGCGCAGGAACCGGAAAAACGCCTAGCGAATTATTGTACGGTTACCGTCCAAGAGCACCAAATGACTCAAGGCTGACGAACAAAATTCAGAGCAGTAATTATCGATATAGCAGAAACGCGACAAGAGGTTGCTAAGAAAATAGAAAACGATCAACAAAAACAAGCAGTTTGATTTCACATAAAAACAAAAGCTCCACAAAAATTCAGTTGCGCAGATCTTGTTTTTGTAAAGAAATAATATACAGTGATAGAGGGAAAAAGCAAAAAAAAAAAATATTGCTACATTATGCTGGACCATTTAAAATAGAGAAGGTTTATTCAAACGAAGATATCTAGTTGTGGAAATGAATGGATCAAATAGGAGCATGAGATGCGGATATAAAAACGTAATAGCAGTGGACAACATGAAACGATGGGTACTAGTAAAAGATTTGATGAATAATTCAGAAAGTGACAGACTGCGTCAGATGATGATGTTCATGGAATTGAAAATTAACTTCTCGAGGGCGAGAGTTTTTCAGGATGGCCGAACTGTTAGAGGGTAATTATTTACAAGTATTAGATAACAACTTACTTCATTCCCAATCTTTCTTAATTGAATTAATTAGTTACAATGTGTTTGATAACACAGAGTTTATAACATGCAGTTATTGTTTATTTGAATCAGTACTCTATTGGCAGTCGTGAGATGTGTCGGAGGTGTTTGATTCAATAGGTGAGACACAATACCTATGAGTTACTGAGTGTGAGACAGTATATTTACTGTAGTGTGATCTTGATTTTATCCTATCCCTATCCCCGGCGCGTAAACCCGTTAACACTGCATTGACAGGAGGGTGAAGCCGAGGCGCGACGCACCAGGGTACCCTGGTGCCAACGGTGCCTTGCTGGAACAGGTGCCTTAGTTTCGCTTGCATCTCGGTGGGGAGGTGGAGTATGGGTTTGTACTCGGCTTTCACTCATACTCCTGAAGCCTTGTTATAACTCACTGTGGGAGATGTCAAGTTGCTCGATGGATTTCGAGTATTCTTCTGCTACCGTGGATTCGGTAGCCGGCATATCGTGGATTCGATATGTGACACTCCTTTCGAGGAGTATCCTTTTCAATTTTACCCGTCTTACCTGGTTTGTTGTTGAGTGTGAGTGTTGTTGTGTGTGCGAATGATATATATTTGTGTGCAATGTGTTTCACTAAGCATTAGCTTACTCTTTGACTTTCCTTTTCAGGGTGTTCCAAATTAGAAGACGTGATTGGCGTACTATATATTTATTGTTATTTTCGTATCAGAGTGTACAATTATTTAATTAATTATATTGATTGCAATTATTTCAGACTTTTATTTTAGCTACTCTACCTCATTAAAATATCTTCATAACATTAATTAATTTTTCTTTTGTTACAGAACAGAAAAAATAAATTTTTGTTATTTCATGATTGTGTGTTCTTTTTGTTATCACTCTTAATATTCCCAAACAATTTCATAGCATGTGAGTATAAATAAATATATTTTTCTTTTTTTTTTGGTAGTCACAATCATGAGTCTACAAAACAATGAAGTATCAAGTACAAATAATTTATATCCAATATGTGGAACACCACAAGATTCAAACGATGACGCCCGGTACTGCTATGAAATCGTATTTTATTGTTTAAACCATGCTTGGCTAGGAGATGAACGAATTATGGACGTGGGACCTTTAAAAATATGTGAATATTGTTTTCGAGAAAATTCAATAGATAGAACTTGGGTTACTGAGCCCAGATTTGTATATTTTTATAAAAAAGAATGTCATAATATAAATTTACATGAATTAGAAACTACACCACAAGACTACTATCGTTGTCATAATTGCGAATGTGAATTATATACATCATGGAATAAACAAGAATGTGCCAGACAATAATAATGAACAAGAGAGAAAAGGTATGTACTATTTTTTAAAAGAAAAAATATTGTATTATTTAAATTTTTATTTTTTTTTCACAGATTTATTTACACCTGACACACAGACACACTCAGCGTTCTTATAAAATTCACCAAGTACGAGACATCAGGCAGAGGGATAGTCGCATTAGGACATTGTATACTTTTAACATGTATCTCAGCAGATTTTACTGTGATAAAGCGTACTCTGTTTTATAAAATATAATATATAAAATAAAAATGTATATAAACAATTGTAATTTTGAATTGTGTACAGATATAAATCATTCTAATTGTTGTTGTCCCACATAAATAAATATAAAAGATAGAGAGATAGAGAGGGTGGCAGGGGCAGAGGAAGATGGCGGCAGGGGCGGAGGGAGAGAGCGGCATGTTCGGATGGAGAGGGTTGCAGGAGTGAGATCTATATTATTTATCTGAACAATACACACACGCACACAAACACACACACAACGCATGTGGGTTGCATAGATAAAATTCAACAGAACAACAGCAGCACGCAGCGCAACACACGCATGTGGGTTGCATACAACCTAGGCGTGCAAACACTAGCTTAATACCAAGACCGGAAGCGGAAGTGGGCTCATACCCGCCGATTATACCTACTGTCTCCCATATAAATGGAATATCTTTCTTTAAAAGTGTAGTTAGTGGTTTCGCTAATTCTGCGAAATCAGGTATAAACCGACGATAAAATCCTGCTAATCCCAAAAGTTACCTAACGTCTCTCACGGTTTTTGGTGTCGGAAATTTCTCTATTGCATCTATTTTTGACAGATCTGGTTTGACTCCTTCTGCTGAAATAATGTGACCTAAATACGCGGTTTCTCTACGTACAAATTCACATTTACTGGGTTTTAATTTTAAATTAAATTTCCGCAATCTATTAAACACGTCTTTAATTTTCATTAAATGTTCTTCTTTATTATCTCCCGAAAATATGCATATATCATCTAAATAAACATAACATTTTTCCCCAACTAATCTACTTAGTACACAATACATCAGCCTTTGAAATGTACTTGGCGCATTACATAAACCGAACGGCATTCTATTCCATTGATAATGCCCCCACGACGAACTAAACCCAGTCTTTTCCTTATCTTCCTCGGCAATTTCTACCTGGTGGTACCCTGATGCTAAATCTAAGGTTGTAAATAAAGCAGCACCATTCATATGCGAAATTGTATCTTGCAAATTCGGCAACGGTAAGAATCATTCGTCGTTATTTTATTTAACTCGCGAAAGTCTACACACAGTCTAACTTTCGTCGAACCGTCCGACAGTTCTCGATTTACTAAGACAATAGGAGCTGACCAAGGTGAGTCACTCTCCTTAATAATACCGTCTTTTAACATTTCGTCAATTTGTTTTTGCAATGTTTCTTTTTGCGTGAATGGAACACGATACGGCCTTTTTGCAATTGGATGAACATCATCTGTTATAATCCGATGTTTCACTTTCGATGTGCAACCTAACTTTACTCCCGGCTGTACGAATATATCTTTGTATTCTAATAACACTTTTTCAACTTTTTGCCTACCGTTACTCGGTAAGTGATCTAAATGAAATAAGGTTCGAAAATCTACTTCTTGTACGGATGCTATTACGCTACTCGGTTCGCTAAACGTACTAATGTCCTCTTTGACATTTTCCTCAAAACCCACAATGGTTTTAGCAGGGATAAACACACTGTCTTACGACACATTCATGAGCTTTACCGGTACCACGGTCTCATCGCTCCTAGTAAGCACTCTAGCTGCTATAACTCCTTGAATTTCCAGTACGACTGGCTCAATTAAGACACATCCTGCTTTATTTAAAACATTTAACTCAACATTCCTTTCTGCTAAGCACACAGCTTCAGACCTAGGAGGTATTGTAATATTCTTTTTAATACGAACCGATCTTATATCCTTGTTAGCATTTTCCGTACTATTTTCAATTTTAACTTCCGAAGAAATTCCGGTAATTTCCATATTATTGCCTGAACCGTTTGATACGACCGCATTATGGTCAACCTTAACAATTTCCTCGAAATGAACCTTTTTCAATTTACTTGTTGGCACACTTTCCTTTAACAATACATCTTCAGGGCTTGTACCTGATGTTCCATCTCTTTCTAAGCTACTGTTTTGACACAGTGAGCTGCTACCTACAAAGTTACTTTGCAATCCGCTTTTTTGAATTATTTAAATTTTCATCATTTTTACGGCATGTACCTACAGCTTTATTACGTTCGTCAAAATTACTTCCTTTGCTTTCACGATTACAAAATTTTGAACTATCGTGAGTCACCTCTGTACTGTATGAGTCACTGTTTTCGCTAGTGCAATCTCGCCTTTCAATTTTAATTGCTTCCCGATTAATTTCCCTACAATTCGAGTCATTCTTCTCGCTAACCGTTTCTCGATTTGCTTAAAGATTTTTAGTTTCCGTTACTTCGAGATTTAATTGATTATCACGCGAATTACTTTCTTCACTCAGTCGTACGTGATTTTCTTCGGGACGTTAAATCTTTATACTCCTGAGAGTATCTTCCCTAACTCGCGAACCATGATCGTCTCTAAACCGTCCGTAATATTCTTCGCGACGTGGAGTCTTTTTACTCCCGTGACTATCTTCTCTAACTCGCGAAACTTGTTCGTCGCTAAACCGTACGCGATGTTCTTCGCGACGTTGGGCCTTTATACTCCCGTGAGTATCTTGCTTTGTACTCGACACATAATCGCGAAGTGGGGCTTCCGTGTCATACAAAGAACCTAACGATCGTTTTGTTTTATAGCTATTCGCAGTACGAGGTGCTGAAATAAAATGATTTTCGTTTAATTTTGGAACATAAAGTTCCTGATTCTCTGCTAGATTCGCTTTTTCGCTTAGAAATTCGTAACCGCTACTATTTGCCTTTCTTCCAAATTTATCTTTATTGTTTTGTGTAATTGTTCAAATCGCGAGTCGTTCCGAACAAATTACTATCTCATTACATGCATAATTAATTTGAGCTTTATACTCCGTTAAAAAATCTACACCAAGTATCCCGTCGGTAGCTAAATTTATACTATTATCACACACTACAAAATTATGATAAATACTACTACGGCCTACATGTAATTTTACTCTCGTAGTCCCAACTGCAGGAAATTCCTTCCCAGAAATACCTACAATACTACGCGTGCGTGCGATCAACTACATACCGCTTGATAATACTAACGCATGCACCAGTATCAATTAAAAATTCTAAATTTCTACCATAAACAACTAATTCTACTTTGTTACTTTTTCTACTACTAGGGAGAGTGGTTACTAAATCATTTTTTCGCGGTTCCCTATTACGGCCGCGCGAATCGGGACAAACATCCGCGGCCACATCTAGTTTAAATCTTTGTTATACGTAATTTCTTTCATTCCCTTCTTTGGAAATTTAGACGGGTTTATAATAGAACGACAAATATCTGCTTGGTGTCCGCGCTTATTACACCTTTTGCATATTATATTGTAACGAAAATCTTTTGCAAAATGCCCGAATTTTTGACAATTGAAACAACGGCTTTTATTTCTAAAATTAGATTCTAGACTCCTGTCTCGATTATTTTCGTTTTTATGCGTGTTCTTTTCTAAGTTCTTTTCCACATTTTGCATGTGACTTAAAGTTAAAACTTGAATTAGTTTATCAATTGATGCCGTTAAATTTGATTCATTTGCTCGCGTACTTTCATTTTCGACCGGAGTTTTAATTGCTATTCTATTAACAAAATCTGAATCCTCGCGACGCATCATGTTAAATGCCGATTCTGATTTCTTTGCAACTTCTACTGCTTTATCAAAAGTTTTTAGATTTTCGTAAAACACATCTCTTTGTAAATGTGGTATAATTCCCGAAACAAATTGATTTAATAGAAGTTTTTCTATATTTCGCAAATTATCTTCACGCGCTCCTTCCGAATTATCTTCGAAGCTCTCCATAAAACAGTTACCTAACGCATGCAGTCTACATACATAAGCTGAAATTGTTTCATCCCTATTCTGATAGCAACTATTAAATGCCCTTTGTATCGTTCTCGAGTCTTGCTTGGGTTGATATCTTTCCAATAATTCTCTTTTGATTACTTTCCAATCTTTCGAATCTCTAGTTTTCGAATTATTTTTAATATACCATGCCGCGTCTCCAAGTAAATTTAATTTTACTACACTAATTACATAATCTGAACTCCATTTTCCAATATTCTTACAATTCTCAATTTTGTCTATAAAATCTACTACACTTTCATCTGATTTTCCCGAAAATGTTGGAATTTTCATAATAACCCCAGATAAGGATGAAACTGCTACTAAGTAGTCTAACATCTGTTGATCATTGAATCGGAGTGAACCAGTTGTTTCACTCAAATCGGGTGAACCAGTTGTGTTCGGCATTTTACTTGCTTTAGTTTATTAATAATGAAGCAATAACTACATAAAGTTCTTTATTGCTTTACACTTCTACCGACTTAGGGGCTCGGGACTACCTAACTGACCGTTAAATCCAATCAGAATTTACTTACGTATATAAAACTCTTTTGTCGTTCTGCAAGTACGACAACTACCAATTTCCAAATAAAATGAACACAACAGATACTTATTCTCAATAAATGCAAATATTGACTCTACAAATACCTCAAAAATCAAAATGTAATAATAACACACAGTAGTTTATTACAATTTTGAAAACTAAATTTTGTCGGTTTAAATAGCTTAACTGGAATAAGAGGGTTTAAGTATTAAAAAATATTTAGATCCCAGCGCTTTGCCACCAAAATATGTAACAGGTACGGTCGCCTAGGACGAAATCTAATACCTGACATACAAGGGGTGCTTAGAAAATTTACTTGACCCAAAGTAATCCACTAATTATATTAATGCAAGATTTATTAATGATCAAGAGTAACGAAGGTCGCTGCCACCACTATCACGAATTTATTAGTCTGACGGGATAGAAGCAGACAAAAGAAAATGATGACAGACACGGCTGTCTTCCGACAAAATTTATAGGTGACGGTATTTGCCAAAATACCTTAATTCGCAACAGGAATAACTAGGGGTTTGTAAATTCAAACAGAACTGCTCAATATAACAATTTATTTACACACAATTATTAACAACGAACGTAATATTACTTTACTACTCTTGTGACATGGGAGAACGATACTAACAATTTGGACACTGAACAATTAATATAACAAAAAAAAGGCGACCTCAGAGTTGCTATGCTATCAGCCTAGGTTCAACACCTCACACTACTACTACCAAAGTAATAATGTTAATTCTACTTACTATTCATCACTGGTCAGCCTCGGATGAAGCACTTTATTAGTTTATAGTATAAGACTATATATAAAAATAGTAAATGATTAAAAATACGTAAAATTAATTAAGTTCGATCTGGACTCGGACGACGACGGCTTCAACACACAACACAAAAATATCTAAAGTCACTAGGACAATTTAGTTATCAAAATTTAGAAAGATTCGCAAGACTGTCACAAGAAGATCACTCAGATGTGTTCAGTTTGAAGTCCGCATAATTTTACCCCTACTTTTCCCAATAAGGGGGTGTTTCTTACACCCTCATTGGCCATTTCAAATATACTACAGCGTTAGTTTCATTAACTGACTCCCGTCCGAGCGGCAATGGTGGAAGACGCAAAAAAAATCTCTAACGGACTTTTTGAGACCTCCAAGTATTTGTCGCCGGACGCTGTCAATCATGAAATGTGATCTTAAGATTTCTTTCCCATTGTATTCTTAAAAACTGCCCTTTTCTATTTAGCTTTTAACATTTATTGCTTCCTTAACCCCATGTAGTAACATTTACTTTAGTGCTCTCAAATGTTCCAACGAAAAGCAATCTTAAAACCTTACAAAAATCTACTTTTACAATACTATGTTTTTCTACCATTGTCCTTTTATTACGCTAGCTGCAAGTACAGCTGGCATATTACTTAATTTATTTAAACAATTTCCTCTAAAACGAGGAGCCGCAGAGCGAGCTTGTTACATTTGCATGTCCAATGCTAAAATTATCCATAGTATAGATCCTACAGCATGAATATGAATGTTTTAAAAAAAATATGTATTTCAAGAATAGGTAATATCTGACTTTATTTTTGTAAAAATTCATATAAGTATTTGCTTCCGCGCCCAAATTTTATAATTTTTTATCATATTTAAGCTAAAAGAAAACATTGCAACAGGAAAATTGCTATTTCAAATGTGGTAGGTATTCTAGAATCCAGCCAATGTAGCTTACAATTTACAGCGTATTCATTAAAATGACACCCGAAAATTGAATGTTTATTATCTGATTGGGACCACGTTTTGGTCACTTTTGCATGTTCAATGCTTAAAACCATCCATAGTATAAATCCTAAAGCATGAATATGAATGTTTTAACAAAAATATTCATTTCAAGAATAGGTAAAATCTGACATTATTTTTGTAAAAAATCATATAAATATTTGCTTCCGCGCCCGAATTTTATAATTCTTCATCATATTTTAGCTAAAAGAAAACATTGCAACAAAAAAATTGCTATTTCAAGTGTGGTAGGGATTCTAGAATCCAGTCCCATGTAGCTTACAATAAACAACGTATTCATTAAAATGACTCCCGAAAATTGAATGTTTATTATCTGATTGGTACCACGTTTTGGTCAAATTTGCATGTCCAATGCTAAAATTATCCATAGTATAGATCCTAAAGCATGAATATGAATGTTTCAACAAAAATATACATTTCAAGAATAGGTAAAATCTGACTTTATTTTTGTAAAAAATCATATAAATATTTGCTTCCGCGCCCGAATTTTATAATTTTTCACATATTTTAGCTAAAAGAAAACATTGTAAAAAGAAAATAGCTATTTCAAGTGTGGTAGGTATTCTAGAATTCGGCCCATGTAGCTTACAATTACAAAGTATTCATTAAAATGACACCCAAAATATGAATGTTTATTATCTGATTGGTACCACGTTTTGGTCATTTTTGCATGTCCAATGCTAAAAACCATTTATAATATAAATCCTAAAGCATGAATATGAACGTTTTAACATAAATATCCATTTAAAGAATAGGTAAAATCTGACTTTATTTTTGTAAAAAATCATATAGATATTTGCTTCCGCGCCCGAATTTTATAATTCTTGATCATATTTTAGCTAAAAGAAAACATTGCAACAAGAAAATTGCTATTTCAAGTGTGGTAGGTATTCTAGACCAGCCCATGTAGCTTACAAGAAACAACGTATTCATCAAGAATAGGTAAAATCTGACTTTATTTTTGTAAAAAATCATATAAATATTTGCTTCAGCGCCCGAATTTTATAATTCTTTATCATATTTTAGCTAAAAGAAAACATTGCAACAAGAAAATTGCTATTTCAAGTGTGGTAGGTATTCTAGAATCCGGCCAATATAGCTTACAATATACAACGTATTCATCAAGAATAGGTAAATTCTGACATTATTTTTGTAAAATATAATATAAATATTTGCTTCCGCGCCAGAATTTTATAATTCTTTATCATAAATTAGCTAAAAGAAAACAATGCAACAAGAAAATTGCTATTTCAAGTGTAGTAGGTATTCTATAATCCAGCCCATGTAGCTTACAATATACAACGTATTCATTAAAATGACACCCGAAAATTGAATGTTTATTATCTAAATTGGTACCACGTTTTGGTCACTTTTGCATTTCCAATGCTTAAAACCATCCATAGTATATATCCTAAAGCATGAATATGAATGTTTTAACAAAAATATCCATTTCAAGAATTGGTAAAATCTGACTTTATTTTTGTAAAGAATAATATAAAGATTTGCTTCCGCGCCCGAGTTTTACAAATCTTAATCATATTTAAGCTAAAAGAAAACATTGCAACAAGAAAATTGCTATTACAAGAGTGGTAGGTATTCTAGAATCCAGGCCATGTAGCTTACAATATACAACGTATTCATCAAAAAAAGGTAAAATCTGACTTTAAATTTGTAAAAAATCATATAAATATTTGCTTCCGCGTCCGAATTTTATAACTTTTCATCATAGTTTAGCTAAAAGAAAACATTGCAACGAAAAAATGCATTTCAAGTGTGGTAGGTATTCTATAATCCAGCCCATGTAGCCTACAATATACAACGTATTCATTAAAATGACCATCGAAATTTGAATGTTTATTATCTAAAGTGGTACCACATTTTGGTCACTTTTGCATGTTCAATGCTTAAAACCATCCATAGTATAGATCCTAAAGCATGAATATGAATGTTTTATCAAAAATATCCATTTCAAAAATACGTAAAATCTGACTTTATTTTTGTAAAAAATCATATAAATATTCACTTCCGCGCCTGAATTTTATAATTCTTCATAATTTTTTAGCTAAAAGAAAACATTGCATCAAGAAAATTGCTATTTCAAGAGTGGTAGGTATTCTACAATCCAGGCCATGTAGCTTACAATATACAACGTATTCATCAAGAATAGGCAAAATCTGATTTTATTTTTGTAAAGAAACATATAAATATTTGCTTCCGCGACCGTACTTTGTAATTCTTCAACATATTTTAGCTAAAAGAAAGCATTGCAACAAGAAAATTGCTATAGCAAGTGTGGTAGGTATTCTAGAATCCAGCTCATGTAGCTTACAATATACAACGTATTCATTAAAATGACGCCAGAAAATTGATTGTTTATTATCTGATTGGTACTACGATTTGGTCCCTTTTGCATGCCCAATGCTAAAATTATCCATATTAGAGATCCTAAAGCATGAATATGAATGTTTTAACAAAAATATCCATTTCAAGAATAGGTAAAGTCTGACATTATTTTTGTAAAAAATCATATAAATATTTGCTTCCGCGCCCGAATCTTATAATTCTTTATCATATGTTAGCTAAAAGAAAACATTGCAACAAGAAAATTGCTATTTCAAGTGTAGTAGGTATTCTAGAATCCAGCCCATGTAGCTTACAATATACAACGTATTCTTTAGAATGACAACCGAAAATTGAATGTTTATTATCTGATTGGCACCACGTTTTGGTCACTTTTGCATGTCCAATACTTAAAGCCATCCATAGTATAGATCCTAAAGCATGAATATGAATGTTTTAACTAAAATTATTCATTTCAAGAATAGGTAACATCTGACTTTATTTTTGTAAAAAATCATATAAATATTCGCTTCCGCGCCCAAATTTTATAATTCTTCATCATATTTTAGCTATAAGAAAACATTGCAACAAGAAAATTTCTTTTTCAAGTATGGTAGGTATTCTAGAACCCAGCCCATGTAGCTTACAATATACAACGTATTCATTAAAATGACACCCGAAAATTGAATGTTTATTATCTGATTAGTACCACGTTTAGGTCACTTTAGCATGTCCAATGCTTAAAACCATCCATAGTATAGATCCTAAAGCATGAATATTAATGCTTTAACAAAAATATCTATTTTAAGAATAAGTAAAATCAGACATAATTTTTGTAAAAAATCATATAAATAATTGCTTCTGCTCCTGAATTTTATAATTCTTCATCATATTTTAGCTAAAAGACATCATTGCAACAAGAAAATTGCTATTTCAAGTGTGGTAGGTATTCTAGAAACCAGCCCATGTAGCTTAAAATATACAACGTATTCATTAAAAAAAGGTAAAATCTGACTTTATTTTTGTAAAAAATCATATAAGTATTTGATTCCACGTCCGAATCTTATAATTCTTCATCATATTTTAGCTAAAAGAAAAAATTGCGACAAGAAAATTGCTATTTTAAGTGTGGTAGGTATTCTAGAATCCAGCCCATGTAGCTTACAATATACAACGTAATCATAAAATGACAACCGAAAATTGAATTTTTATTATGTGATTGGTACCTCGTTTTAGTCACTTTTGCATGTCCAATGCTTAAAACCATCCATAATATATATCCTAAAGCATGATTATGAATGTTTTAACAAAAATAACCATGTCAAGAATAAGTAAAAGTTTATTTTTGTAAAAATTCTTATAAATGTTTGTTTCCGTGCCCAAATTTTATAATTCTTCATCATATTTGACCTAAAAGAAAACATTGCAACAAGAAAATTGATATTTCAAGTGTGGTAGGTATTCTAGAATCCAGCCCTTGTAGCTCACATTATACAACGTATCCATCAAGAAAATGTAAAATCTTACTATATTTTTGTAAAAAATCATATAAATATTTGCTTCCGCTCCCGAATTTTATAATTCTTCATCATATTTTAGCTAAAAGTAAACATTGCAACAAGAAAATTGCTATTTCAAGTGTGGTAGGTATTCTAGAATCCGGCCCATATAGCTTACAATATACAACGTATTCATCAAGAATAGGTAAAATCTGTCTTTATTTTTGTAAAAAATCATATAAATATTTGCTTCCGCGCCCAAATTTTATAATTCTTAATAATATATAAGCTAAAAGAAAACATTGCAACAAGAAAATTGCTATTTCAAGTGTGGTAGGTATTCTAGAATCCGGCCCATGTAGCTTACAATATACAACGTATTTATTAAAATGACACCTGAAAATTGAATGTTTATTATCTAATTGGTTCCACATTTTGGTCACTTTTGCATGTCTAATGCTTAAAACCATCCATAGTATAGATCCTAAAGCATGAATATGAATGTTTTAACAAAAATATCCATTTCAAGAATAGGTAAAGTCTGATTTTATTTTTGTAAAAAATCATATAAATATTTGCTTCCGCGCCCGAATTTTATAATTCTTTATCATATTTTAGCTAAAAGAAAACATTTCAACCAGAAAATTGCTATTTCAAGTGAGGTAGGTATTCTAGAATCCAGCCCATGTAGCTTATAATATACAACGTATTCATCAAGAATAGGTAAAATCTGACCTGATTTTTGTAAAAAATCATATAAATATTTGCTTCCGCGCCCGAATTTTATAATTCTTCATCATATTTTAGCTAAAAGTAAACATTGCAACAAGAAAATTGCTATTTCAAGTGTGGTAGGTATTCTAGAATCCGGCCCATGTAGCTTACAATATACTACGTATTCATTAAAATGACACCCGAAAATTAAATGTTAATTATCTGCTTGGTATCACGTTTTGGTCACTTTTGCATGTCCAATGCTAAAATTATCCATAGTATAGATCGTAAAGCATGAATATGAATATTTTAACAAAAATATCCATTTCAAGAATACGTAAAATCTGACATTATTTTTGTAAAAAATCATATAAATATTTGCTTTCGCGCCCGAATTTTATAATTCTTTATCATATTTTAGCTAAAAGATAAACATTGCAACAAGAAAATTGCTATTTCAAGTGTGGTAGGTATTCTAGAATCCAACCCATGTAGCTTACAATATACAACGTATTCGTTAAAATGACACCCGAAAATTGAATGTTTATTTTTTGATTGGTACCACGTTTTAGTCACTTTTGCATGTCCAATGCTTAAAACCATCCATAGTATATATCCTAAAGCATGAATATGAATGTTTTTACAAAAATATCCATTTCAAGAATAGGTAAAATTTGACTTTATTTGAGTGAAAAATCATATAAATATTTGCTTCCGCGCCCGAATTTTATAATTCTACATCATATTTTAGCTAAAAGAAAACACTTTAACAAGAAAATTGCTATTTCAAGTGTGGTAGGTATTCTAAACCTTACAAAAATCTACATTTACAATACTATGTTTTTCTACCATTGTCCTTTTATTACGCCAGCTGCAAGTACAGCTGGCATATTACTCGTACTTAATTTATTTAAACAATTTCCTCTAAAACGAGGAGCCGCAGAGCGAGCGTGTTACAACTTTCCCTATCCCCTTAAAATAAATTATTTTCCTAAAGGGCAAATAATTTATTATCCCAACTACTTAGTGTTGGTAATACCTGAGTTCCTGGGCAATGGTCGCTGCTCTTCGGTACCTGTCCTCGACTGGAAACCGCAATGATCTTCGCCTTTTGAGCCGTTCGTCCGTAGTCCTTTATGTGGTTACAGCTATCATTGGCCTCTGCGGGGCGCCTCTCTGTGCAGTCCTGAAACCATAACCCCACGGTAGAATCACTGGCCGTAACAATTTTATAATCTAACATGCAACTTATTATACATACAATTCTTATAATACACTACAAAATGGGAATTCTAGTGTGAATAACATTATTTGCACGAACTTGTTCTTGAGGCAATAACTTTTCTTGTACCGCAGATCTGGTACGAGAGGATCCAGCTTCTAGTGCTGCTAAACTAATTATTTTCGTTCGAGGTGCAGTTCTTGTTACATACGGTTTAATATTAATAGGACATTTTTGATAAATCAGTATTAGTGCCAACATATTTCCTCCAATAACACCTAATATAATCGAACCATAGTAAGTAATTTCTTTATGACTTTTTCTCGTTCTTAAATTCTGGATTTCCGAATGCCAATCATTTACATCTACCCCAAGCTTAAGTTGATCTAATTTGATCGTCTTAATCAATTCATTTACTTCGTCCTTTGATCCACCTTTGTTACTAAAATTACTAACATGTGAAATATTTATCTCCAATGGTAGTACAATAACATTATCATAATATCTCGACTGCATACTACTCGTGGTAATCGACTGAGGTAATAAAAAGTAACTCTGACTATGCGCTATACAAGTGGATGGAATATTAACAATTCCCGTTCCTTTTAAAACAACATTTGACTATTAAATCTTTGAGGATCTTTTTCACTCGGGCAACTAATTATTAGTAAGTCCCTTTGCACACTATATATATCTACGAATTACTATTTTTAGAGCGATACATGACTGATTTTGATTCTAGGACAACTTTATGTTTGCAAAGTTTACTCGCGGAGTCTGTATTACCTAAGAATAACGCGGTTAAACAAGATAACACCGAAATTTTTCTAATTGGTTTTGAAGGCGGGCAAATTTTTATAAATCCATCTCTACACATTAATAAATCTTGAGTGTTCATTTCCATATAATACTGTCCGTCCTCTGATAATGCCAGATAATTATTTGGTGTCTCTACGACCAATTTAGTATGTTCGGCTCGTGATTCATACGGTAACGGCAATGCACGGTATACATTAAAATATCGACCAGGTGCTTTTAGCGGAATGGTAACAAAAATTCTTAGAGTTTCGTTAAAATATGCTGCTCTAACCTTCGCGATATCGTAATATAAAAATGCGTTTCTATCGAAATCAGATACTATTAGCGACAAGCCCGTAGGTAACTGATTTCTAATTGAATTTAATGCCTCCTTTAATAAACTCGGACTGATAAAGAAAGGACTTAATTTCTGTAAAGCAGTTGCTTCTAAAGAATTGCCTAAATCCGAAATAACTTCTTTAACGTCATTCAATATATATTCAGCCGTTCTTAATGCCGAATTTAAATTGATACTTTGAATCAATTTTGCATCAAAATGTAAACTTTCTTTTTCTTTAAAAATCTGATCTACTTTAGTATTTAATAATGCAACAACAGTTTTTAATTTCGCGAAATTTTCTTTTATCATTTTATCGTTGTCTTGTAGTTTCTTTACTACGGCTACTTGCTCATTCATTACACTTAAAATACCATCCGATTTTTGATTTAACTCGATAATTTTCTCATTAACGTCTTCTACATCAGCATTATCTGCGGTACCGAACAAAAATTTCAAAATATTACCGCCCAAATTAAGAAGACCTCGTTTGCCTCTTTTTACCTCATATATAATTTCTCTTTCAATTTTGCTACATCATTGCTATTAATTCCTAACTCTCTACTTACTATATCATTTAAAGCAATTGTTTTATACAAATTATATAATTTCTCTTTCAATTTTGCTACATCATTGCTATTAATTCCTAACTCTCTACTTACTATATCATTTAAAGCAGTCTTGAAAGATGATTCCATGTCCTCTCCTAGTCGAACGTCCAACTTCATCACATCGCGTAGAACATCTTCGAATGCCTCCAACACGAGCTGACAAACACTTAGATTGATATCTGTGAATAGGATCCAACTATCACCGGTTAGCAGTACCTCTTCCTCCTTAATAAAAACAAGTCCCTTGTCCATTCCTGGTATGGAATCTTCTGCTGTTATTGAGCCCATTAACGCGAGCAATACTAGACCTCTGAACACTGCAATCACACATGATTAACACAAGAACAAATATGTTACAATGACACTGCGGATCTATATCCGACTTTTAGCTACCCATGGTTCATCAAGAACCCGACCGTAACTATGTAATGAATATCTACTTAGCGGAGTTTCGTTATTTTCACTTGGCCCGGTATTATTATTAATTATGGACGTCCGCCTATACATTTACGGTGACTCCGCCCGGTTCATTTAATGATTCTAAACTTACGGCTCTGCTAATCGTATTATCACTCTCTCGTTCAGTATTATCGCGGCATATTAACGTAATCAAACTTTTTCATGTCAATCACGCGTGGAACTGGACTCTTTACTTCTAGAGTACTATGATTTGGTTCCACATATAATTTCAACCGATTTACATTTACTAATATTTCTTTACCCCCGTCCACGTTCTGGATCACAAAGTTTACCGGACTAGTTTGTTTATTAATTTTATACGGACCTACCTATGGCTTTACAAATTTTCTACTTAATCCCTGTTTAACTACTTTATTATGTAGAAATACTAAATCTCCAACTTGAAAATTTCGGACTGCGGTCTTTTTATTGTATTGAACCTGATTTCTACTTTGAGCTTTGCTAATTCGTTCTTTTACTATTTTATACGCCTCCTTAATTCTTTCTTCGATACTCTGACTGTAATCTGTATTAGTCTTTTTATCTAACGGTTCTATATTATCTTCAAGTGGTATCTCAAACTCCCGACCATACATTAAAAAGAATGGTGTTTGTCCCGTTGAGTTATGAACCGAATTTCTTATAGCCATTAATATGCACGGAATCCACAAATCCCAATCTTTATGATCTTTACTAATATAATGCGACATTGTATCTAAAAAAGTTGTATGAAATCGTTCAATACACCCATTTCCCATAGGATGGTAGGCTGTTGTTTGTAATTTCTTTATACCGAATAAATGACACACGCTCTTAAATAGTTTTGATAAAAAGTTCGTCCCTTTGTCTGTTAAAAGCTGTTTAGGTATTGTATTGTATTGTATGTATATGAGGGTTTAAGCGTTTTGTCGCTTTTTGTCAGCGCGACCTAGAAGATCTATTGTGACATAGCCCTTACTTAGTTTTCCGGAAGTAGATCCAGATTTTTGATGAAGCCGATTATGGCTCCAGGAGTCAAGTTCTTGATCTCCTCTGCCGTAAGATACCTCTTACCTAGTTGATTGAGTCTCTGCACAGTTACGGCTGGGCATTCACACAGTATGTGTTCCGACGATTCTTCGTCCTCTTCACAGAGTCGACAGGTTTCATTTTCAGCTATACCTATTTTGTGCAAATGGTACTTTAAAGGACAGTGGCCAGTGAGAATTCCTGTCATTATATTAAGGTCCTTTTTGATGAGAGCTAGTAACTCTTTGGCGTTTGTCGAAGCTGGGGAAATGAATTTCCGAGCTTGATTGAGGCCTGGAATATTTTTCCAATATGAAGATTATTGCATAAATCTCAGCCTAAAAAATTGTGGAGCAGGTGCCTATGGATTCCTTAATTCGGCAATCTGGGCCAAGCACACCTACTCCAGTTCCTCCTGTATCCAATTTTGAACCATCAGTGAACCAGGACAAAGAATCCCTTACAAGAGGTCTTTCCGTTGCCCATTCAAGGCGATTACTAATAACAACCTTATACCTCTGGTCAAAATTGTATTTTGTTGTCATCTTATCACAGATAGACAAGGCCAGTTTATCTGGTTGTACTTCCCTTAGAATTTCTAAGTGGCCTACGAAATCTCCGGGCATAAAGTGTTTCGTTCTGCAGAGAGTCAGTGCCTGTTGCATCGCCTCTTTTTTCACCTGAATGTGTAGAGGTGTTAGCCCCAGAATCACTTCCATTGCTGCAGTCGGACAGGTACTCATAGCACCTGTAATACTGAGGCAGGCCATGCGTTGTTGTTTCCGCAGTGATGCCTGTGCTGTGATTTGTTTCACTTTTGGTCACCACACAAGTGACGCGTAGGTGATCATGGGTCTTACAACACTAGTATATGCCCAATGGGTCATTTTTGGTTGTAGTCCCCAGTTTTTACCTAGAAGCAGACGGCATGTGTTTAACGCCACTGCTGATTTCTTTGTAATCTTGTTGATATGTGAGTTCCACGTGAGTTTTTGGTCTAGAATGATTCCTAGATACTTAACCTCTGTAGAAAACTCAATTCTAGTACCCTTCAAGTAGGTAGCTTGAAGATTTAGCTTCCTTCTCTTTGTGAAGGGGACGATTGTAGTTTTTGTAGGGTTTACACTAAGTTCATGTTCCAGGCACCACTCATGAACTAGATTTAGAGCTTTTTGTGTAAGGTACGAGATAGTGGTGTCACTACGTCCTCTGACCATAATTGCAACGTCATCTGCATATCCGTTTGCAAAATAGCCAGCTTTATTGAGCCTATTCAGGAGGTCATCAATGACTATACACCAGATTAGAGGTGATAAAACCCCACCTTGTGGGCATCTTCTGTTGGTTTTTATCATTACTGATTCTCTTCCTATCGAGGCTGTAATCGTTCGACTTTGCAGCATGGCTTTTATCCATTCCACTACAGCTGGGTCGAAACCTTTTGACCTAGCAGCTCTTTCAATGGACTTATAGGAGGTGTTATCAAAGGCACCCTCAATATCTATAAATATTCCCAGAGCTATTTCTTTTGCCATGAAGGTTTTCTCTATTTTATTGACAAGGCTGTGGAGACCCGTAGTTGTCGATTTTGCTTCCTGGTAAGCAAATTGATTTACGTTTAGTGGTGAAGCAGTTATCACTTCATTCCTAAGGTATTGATCTAAGACCTTTTCCATACCTTTCAGTATAAATGATGATAAACTAATGGGTCTGTATGACTTAGGCTGGACGCTTGGACGTCCTCCGCCTTTAGGTATAAAGACTACATTAGTTTTCCTCCACAATGTGGGAATGTATCCTAACTTTAGGCTTCCCTTGTATAGTTCGCAGATTATTGGCAGTATATCCTTTATGCATTTCTGCAAAAGTGCCGGAAAAATGCCGTCTCCACCAGGTGTCTTGTAGGGTTTGAAAGTATTTATCGCCCATTCCACTCTGTTTTCTGTAAAAATATTATTAGCAGTGTTAAGACTGTTAATTAAGCTTAGCTTAGTTGTAGCTCCGGAGGAATTGTTTTCCTCCTCAACTGGCCACGACGATCCTGGGAAGTGTATGCTTAAAAGAAGCTCCAATGTTTCCCTTGAATCTGTCGTAAAGTCCCCGTCTGGTTTCTTTAGTAGGCCTATTTCATTCGTATAATATTTTGATAGGACTTTCTGAAACCGAGCTACCGTGGGCGTTTCTGATAAGCCCTCACAAAAACTACGCCATGCATTCCTTTTAGATCTGCGAATTTCTTTATTATATGAGGTTAGGACACTTCTATATTGCTCCCAGCTCTCATCGCTGCCACTGGTTTTGGTTTTATTGTATAACCTTCTAACAGTGACTCTTTGTTTACTTAGCTCCTCGGTCCACCAAAGTACTTTTCTAGTACTTTGTCGAAGCTTTAATGTACAACTGTTTTCATATGCTGTGAGTAGCGCATTATGAAAGTCAATAGAGGCTGTTTCCAGTTCCTCAATTGTGTTTATATTAATTTTCGTAAGTTCTTCAACTTCACACTTTAAGTGGCCTTCGTACAAGAACCAGTCTGTTAGTTTCGGAATACGAATTTGAGTTTTAGGTTCTTTATTAGCCTTTATTTCAAACCTTAAATATCTATGATCCGATATTGAGGCTTCATTTGAGACATACCAATTATATATTTCAGAGCTAATTTGAGGAGTGGCTAACGTAATGTCCAATACCTCTCGCCTGTATTTAGTTATAAAAGTGGGTTCTTTACCCCTATTTATTATATCTATGTTAGTACTAGAAATAAATTCGAAAAGGTACTCACCCCTTGTATTTATGTCCGTACTACCCCAAACTGTATGGTGTGCGTTTGCATCACATCTTAGGATGAGGTTTCTGTTTCTATGTTTGCAGTAGGAGATCAGGTCCCTTACCAGCGGAGGTGGGGCTTCCATCGTGTCTCCCGGGAAATACGCCGATGCAATGATTACCTCTTGCGTACCTCCTGATATAGGCAGTGTAGCTTCTACAGCTACCAAATCCCTAGATATAAATTTATTTAATGTTATTAATTTAATCGATGTCTTAATGAGCAATGCTGCTCTTGGAATGACATCTGGTTCGTTACAGTAGGTTAACTTACCTACTGGTGTAGTAAGTTTCCTTACTACGCTTTCATACACATAAGGCTCTTGAACTAGCACTATATCGGTGTTAGTGGTGGTGAATGTTTTGTTCAACACATCAGAGGCAGGTTTGCAGTGTTGAAGATTCACTTGCAGCATCTTTATATTACTGCTGGACATCACGTTTTGTTCAGAGCCACGTCGCAGCTAGGAACTTGTTTCCCTTTGTGCGTGATTCCGACGGCCTGTGGTGTCTTGGAGTGTGTAGGTGTGGGATTGGGTTGAGGCTTTAAAGCAGCCTCTTTACCTTTACCTACTTTTAATCTGGAATTTCCAGTGTTAATATTGGTGGCATTACTCCCTGCCTCCTTTTTTAAGTTAAGCTTACCTGTAGCAGTGCTGGTAGTGGCTTTTTTGGCAGTGACATTTTATTGGGTTTTTTACCCTTTAGCCTAATCGTTGTCTGGCCAAATTTGTAGCTGATTTTGAAATCAGCTTTCTTAAGGGTGCTTAAGGACGTCGAGTCTATGGACAGTGTAAGAAGCACTGCCGAGCCCTCATCTGTCCTCTTTAAAACCCTCCACTGCTGGGTATCCAGGCCCTCGTTATGACCCTCTATCAGATTCAATATCTGATCTGTTGAATTGTTTTTGCTGTTGGGGAAATAAGCATTTACAATGCTGGACTTCGGCAAATCCTTTTCCTCTACAGCTTTTAGATGGGCTCCTTCCCAAGGCTTTAAGCTGTCGACTTTGCCTATTAGCCACTCGGCGGTGGCTTTGTCGGCGCAGTTGACGCTCAGCCATCTGGACTTAAAGGTTGTCCCAAGAAACTTAGGCTTCACAGAGCCTTTAGCCTCTTTAATAATTAAATCCAGGATTGCATCCTGAATTTTCGTCAGCTGTCCTGTTTCTAGAATATCCTCCGGATAGTTATAGTGCAGGATGCCGACGCGTGTGCCCAGGATTGCCTGCTTAAAGCTCACAGATGACGTGGCCTTATCAGGTGGTGGCGGAGCACCACTGCTGGGTTGGCCTTTAGCATCTGTTTTTTGCCTTTTCACAGACATTTCGGGCGTTGATTCCTCGGACCGGTTCCGTTTTGAACCTTTATCCTTCATGGGTTCAAGGGCTTTGAAACGTGCTTCGTCAGCACTAAACCCACTTTTAATGAGCCACTTAAAGCGTTTTCTGGCGGCACCGCTCAGTTTACTTTTCCGCTCACTTAGTTGGAGCTTTCCGATAGCCTCCTCAAGCTGTTTAGGTACTCCATGCCTTGCAAAAATATGCGAAACAAACACATTTGCTACTGTCTCTGCTTTATCATCAGGTATCGGTATTGCCTCGGGATAACGCGTAAACGCATCAATAAAAGTTAAAATATACTTGTTACTTTCACTGGTTCTTTCAAATGGACCTACAATGTCCATAGCCGTACGCTCAAAAGGTTTACTAAGTTCATTGAACTGTTGCAAGGGTGCTGGTCTTAGATGAAGCGAAGTTTTTCTTTCGTTACACGATAAACAACGCTCATAATATTCCTTAATCTGCTTACTCATATTTTCCCAAAAGAATTTCCTTTTAATCAAATTATACGTCTTTTCGACAGATCATGAAGAATCTTTATGATTTTATTTACCATAGTGGCTGGAACCACTAATCTATCTTCGCGCTCATTTGAATCTCTTAATTTATAAATTAATCCGTCCCTGTCTATAAAATTTTGAAATTTGCGAAATTTGTTCATTTTCTAATAATTTATTTCATTCCAACTCTTTTTCTTGTTCTAATTTTATGGTTTCCCGATCACATATTAGCTCAAAATTATCTACGCAATTAATTTCTATACGCGACAAGGTGTCCGCATTAGTATTTAAGTTTCCCGGTTTGTGTATAATATCAAATACATACTCCGACAATTTTAACGACCAATTTAACAATCGACTACTTGGATCGTTTACTTTATTTAAACAGCGAAGTGGACTATGATCGGTTATCAATGTAAATTTTCTCCCGTATAAATAACATCTGAAAAATTTAACTGTCCATATAACTGCTAAACATTCTTTTTGTATTGTTGGATAATTAGTTTTGGTTTTATTTAAAACACGGCTCGCGTTAGCAATTGGGTGTTTTACTCCGTTGCGATTTTGACTCAAAATCGCACCTAATGCAACATTTGACGCGTCCGTTGTTAATGTAAATGGCTGACTAAAATCGGGGTATATTAATATCGGTTCTTTAATTAACGCGCTTTTTAATTTATCAAACGCAAATTTTGTTTCTGTCTCCAGTAGGTATAATCGGCGGGTACGAGCCCACTTCCGCTTCCGGTCTTGGTATTAAGCTAGTGTTTGCACGCCTAGGTTGTATGCAACCCACATGCGTGTGTTGCGCTGTGTGCTGCTGTTGTTCTGTTGAATTTTATCTATGCAACCCACATGCGTTGTGTGTGTGTTTGTGTGTGTGTATTGTTCAGATAAATAATATAGATCTCACTCCTGCAACCCTCTCCCTCCGAACCTGCCGCCCTCTCCCTCCGCCCCTGCCGCCATCTTCCTCTGCCCCTGCCACCCTCTCTATCTCTCTATCTTTTATATTTATTTATGTGGGACAACAACAATTAGGATGATTTATATCGGTACACGCAGACGTGTGGTTTTATTCCGTGCGCGTGCAGTGTCGAAAAGTGTGTCATACAGTGTGTGCTTACAGTGCAAATTTATTTCCTGTGTTCATCGCAATGAAGTACGTCGAAGAAGATTGAAAAGTCAATAGCTAAAATAACAAAAAGAGACGGCGTCTTCTTTTTGATTTTACCTAGCGGGAAAACATCTATACCGCCAGAGCTTAAGTATGCAGCATTGGTACTTAGAAACCAGCCAAGCTCAGTAAATCAACCCGGCACATCCCCAACCAACCTAGCTATGCCTGTTAACCATTCACCACTTAGAAATTCCAATACAACACCAACTACGACTTATCCTCAGATACTTTCATCAACCAATACGCCCCCAGCCATCCCCATAACGGACGCTTCTCAGAATCCTCTCCAAACTAATACTCCAATTCCCTTTACACAGATATCCGAAATCGAAAATCAGCCTCAAACTCAAAACTCTCCTACAGGATACACCCAGATTTTTCCACCTTTATCGAACAGCGCGAACAGTAGCTCAGAATGGCAAACAGTTAAATCGAACAAAACAAAACGAAACAGTCCAGAAATTAACAGCAGGAACGTCAGACAAAAAATTTTGTGGTAAGGATAAATACTCAAAATAGATTCCAGGAATTAACTAATCAAGACCCAGAAAATGAAAATGATGACGAAAATACAGTTGAAAAACGAGAACCTAAACCGCTACCTATTTTTATTACTGATATAATTAAATTGCAACCATTACTGGAAATATTGAACTTAGTAGCCAAGGATGATTATTTTTTAAAATCAATGTCAAACAATCAGGTTAAAGTCCAACCCCATACATCTGAGAGTTACACAAAAATCATTACGACCTTAACAGAGAAAAACACGGGTTTTCATACATATCAGTTAAAACAGAAAATAAACTTTAGAACAGTCCTAAGGAATATCCACAACTCTGCGGTTATAGAATATTTGAAAACTGAAATAGAGTCGTATGGTCACAAAGTTATTAATATTCATAATATTAAAAATTGGAAAACTAAACAGCCGCTTCCCATGTTTTATGTGGACTTAGAGCAGCAGGAAAATAATAAAAAAGTATACGACATTAAATATTTATTAAACTGCAAAATTGAATTCGAACCTCCGCGAGTAAAACGACAAATCGTACAGTGTACTAATTGCCAAAGATACGGACATACCCATAACTACTGCGAGCGGCAAGCACGCTGTGTGAAAAACCATCTAATACAGATGTAACCTTTGCCTTATATGATGGAAAACACCCTGCAAATTACAAAGGTTGCGCAATATAAAAAGAGATTCAAAAAAGAAAATATCCCACTTTACGTACTAAACAAATTACTCAACGACCTACAAATAATAATGTCAACATCCGTCCAGCACAATATGTAAACAATAACAATACATATGCAAGTGTTGCAAAAATGTCTAATCAGCAACCTACTAATATTAATGCAAATACTGCAAAAAATTCACAGGTCGAGACGCCAGCTAATGAAAACGTTACCCCGGAAATAAACACACAAGGTAATTCTAATAAAAATCTAGAACAAATGTTATGTAAACTAATGGAACGTATGGACACAATGTTAAATATTTTAACAACATTAATTTCAAAAATAAAATGAATACTCAGATGATAATTATATTATGGAATGCCAACGGCTTGGCTCAACATAGCCAAGAATTAAAATCATTTATTATTAACCACCAACTAGATATAATACTTATATCAGAAACTCATTTCACGAATAAAAACTACCTTAAAATACCAAATTATTCAATATATTCAACAAATCATCCTGACGGAACGGCTCATGGTGGAACTGCAATTATTGTAAAAAATTCAATTAAACATTATGAACTTGTAAAATACCAGAAAGAATATTTGCAAGCCACAAATATAAAAATTGAAACGCTATCGGAATCTTTCGTAGTGTCAGCAATTTATATGCCACCGAAACATATAATTAAAAACGAAGAATGTACTACCTTTTTTAATACATTGGGAAATAAATTCATTGCTGGTGGAGATAACAATGCTAAACACCAAATTTGGGGATCGAGACTCATTACACCAAGAGTAAGAGAATTACTCAAAACTATCCAGAATAAACATTACATAACCCTTTCAACTGGAGAACCAACCTACTGGCCGACTGACCCAAATAAAATACCTGATCTACTTGACTTTTTCATAGTCAGTGGAAAATCAGAAAAATATTTTAAAGTAGAATCCTGCGTAGATTTATCATCAGACCACTCACCCGTAATTCTAATATTCAGTACACAAATACCAAAAGAAGATAAACCCGCCTCTCTCTGTAATAAAAAAACGAATTGGCACAAATTCAGGAACATACTAGAAAGTAAAATCTCGTTAAATGTCAGCTTAAAATCTCAAGAAGACTTAGATAATGCTGTAGAACATTTAACAAAATCAATTCAGGAATCTACTTGGCAATCGACCCCAATACAAAAATCTAGTAATACTGTAACAAACATACCAGCGTACATCAAACATTTAATAGCCCATAAACGGAAAATTAGAAGAACCTGGCAGACAACTCGAGGCCCCCAAGTAAAAAGTAATTTAAATAAAGCCACCAAAGACTTGAAAAAAATATTGCAACAAGAAAAAAATGAAACAATTCAAAACTATCTTGAAAATTTATCAGCAACAGAAGCAAGTGACTACTCATTATGGAAAGCAACGAAAAAAATCAAACAGCCCCAACAACACATTCCACCTATTAGGAAAGAAGGCGGACTATGGGCAAGGACTGACTCTGACAAAGCTCTAGCCTTTGCAAATCACCTAACAAAAGTATTCCAACCTTTTCCACCCTCGATACCACCAGAAGATGAACAATTCAAATACAACACGTTAGAACATCCCTTTCAGTTGGATTATCCTATACGACATTTTAAACCGAAGGATGTTCTCGAGATAATATGCAAACATATAAATCCAAAAAAAACTCCCGGATATGATTTAATCTCTGGAAAAATTTTAAGACAACTCCCATTTAAAGCAATCATTCTTATAACTTATATATTTAACACAATCTTAAGACTTAGAGTTTTTCCATCACAATGGAAAGTAGCTCAAATTATTCTTATACACAAACCAGGGAAACCCGCTGAGGAAACATCGTCCTACCGTTCAATAAGTTTACTACCTGTACTTTCAAAAGTATTTGAAAAACTTTTTATCACAAGACTGGAGCCCATATTTATGCGAAGAAAATTAATTCCTGATCATCAGTTTGGCTTCCGAAAACAACACTCAACTATTGAGCAGGTTCATAGAGTAGTCGACGTAATAAACAAAGCATTTGAAAGAAAACACTACTGTTCAGCAGCTTTTATAGATGTTTCGCAAGCGTTCGATAAAGTGTGGCATATTGGCCTGCTATATAAATTAAAAAGTAACATCCCTCATACCTTCTATCAAATCCTAGAATTCTATCTAACAAACAGATATTTTACAGTAAAATACAAAGAAGAATGTAGTCCATTATACCCAATCAAATCAGGAGTACCCCAAGGTAGTGTTCTTGGACCTATTCTCTACCTCATTTACACGGCTGATATTCCAACAACTCTAAATTCTACAGTTGCCACATTTGCTGATGACACAGCAATCTTAGCTTGTCATAAAAATTCAGCAGAGGCCTCACATCTTCTTCAAATATAGCTTAAAAAAATCGAAAAGTGGCTAAAAATCTGGAGAATAAAAGCTAACGAAACCAAATCAGTCCATGTAACCTTTACCTTGAATAAAAGTACGTGTCCTGTGGTAACACTCAATAACCAACCGCTACCGCAAACTGAAGAAACAAGATATCTAGGAATACATCTTGATAGAAGACTAACATGGCGTAAACACATCTTCTCAAAAAGAAAACAACTGGGACTAAAATTCAGGCAGCACTATTGGCTATTAGGTAAAACTTCCAAACTGTCACTGGAAAACAAACTACTGATATATAAAAGCATCTTTAAACCAGTCTGGACGTATGGAATACAACTCTGGGGAACAGCAAGCAACTCCAATATTGAAATACTTCAACGCTTTCAATCTAAGTGCCTCCGAACAATTACAAATGCTCCTTGGTATGTGCCAAATGTAAACATCCACAGAGACCTCAACATGTGTACAGTGAAAGAAACAATCAAACAATTTAGTACCAAATATCTTAAAAGACTTGAAGCCCACCCAAACACAAGTGCAGTGAAATTGTTAGACAGCAGTGAGGACATACGACGATTAAAACGTTTTAAACCATTAGATTTAGTAGATAGATTTAACTAACATTATATAGTTAATATTTCGAGTTTTTGTCAGTGGACAAATGCTCCTCATGTAATTCATTTGCTGTTATATTTTTACTTATTATCTTATATTTAGATAGATTGTAAAATTCTTAGGAGTTACAAAAAAAAAATCTGTACACAATTCAAAATTACAATTGTTTATATACATTTTTTATTTTATTTATTATATTTTTTAAAACAGAGTACACTTTATCACAAAAAAAACTGCTGAGATACATTGTAAAAGTATACATGCCACCCTTTCTATCTCTCTATCTTTTATATTTATTTATATGGGACAACAACAATTAGAATGATTTATATCTGTACACAATACAAAATTACAATTGTTTATATACATTTTTATTTTATATATTATATTTTTTAAAACAGAGTACGCTTTATCACAGTAAAATCTCCTGAGATACATGTTAAAAGTATACAATGTCCTAATGCGACTATCCCTCTTCCTGATGTCTCGTACTTGGTGAATTTTATAAGAACGCTGAGTGTGTGTGTGTGAGATGTAAATAAATCTGTGAAAAAAATAAAAATTTAAATAATACAATATTTTTTCTTTTAATAAATAGTACATACCTTTTCTCTCTTGTTTATTATTATGGTCTGGCACATTCTTATTTATTCCATGATGTATATAATTCACATTCGCAATTATGACAACGATAGTAGTCTTGTGGTACAGTTTCTAATTCATGTAAATTTATATTATGACATTCTTTTTTATAAAAATATACAAATCTAGGCTCAGTAACCCAAGTTCTATCTATAGAATTTTCTCGAAAACAATATTCACATAATTTTAAAGGTCCCACGTCCATAATTCGTTAATCTCCTAGCCAAGCATGGTTTAAACAATAAAATACGATTTCATAGCAGTACCGGGCGTCATCGTTTGAATCTTGTGGTGTTCCACATGTTGGATATAAATTATTTGTACTTGATACTTCATTGTTTAGTAGACTCATGATTGTGACTACCAAAAAACAAAAAGAAAAATATATTTATTTATACTCACATGCTATGAAATTGTTTGGGAATATTAGGAGTGATAACAAAAAGAACACACAATTATAAAATAACAAAAATTAATTTTTTTAGTTCTGTAACAAAAGAAAAATTAATTAATTTAAAATATTTTGTTAATTAATATTAATTTACAATATTTTTTAAAAAAATTGATAATACATACATTTATATACATAACGTACACAGTGCGGCCACTCCTCCAAATTTGGAGTGGCCACTCTATGCCGTCCACTACTCCACTGTAAATACAAGTTGCCTCTGCGGGAGGGAACTTGTTCAACTCGATGATTTCTACAACGATCATCTGAAATATATATGATAAATAAAGTCGAATTATGAATGTTATATTTAAAATACTTAAATAATTTTATAACTTACATTTAATTTTTCGATCAAATGTCTGTGGACAGACAT
This sequence comes from Stenolophus ochropezus, assembly GCA_035578165.1. Classification (NCBI taxonomy): domain Eukaryota; kingdom Metazoa; phylum Arthropoda; class Insecta; order Coleoptera; family Carabidae; genus Stenolophus; species Stenolophus ochropezus. The sequence continues at coordinate 133,636 of JAQOWZ010000149.1, read as the reverse complement.
GCTGATTTTGAAAAATTCCATTTTTTCTGTGAATATTGCATAAGACAGCAGCTGCTTTTATAGAATATGATAATATTTTATCAAGTTGTTGTTTTTGATTAAAATTTTCCATTTTTTATATATAGAACAACGTATAAGACAATTTGCATTTTATTTTTTATCAATTTGTGGTATTGGTTAAACACAATTTATTACAAAGTACATAAAAGAAAATACAATATGTTACATATAAAAGGTAATACAAAAATAATATATAAGATTTAGTAATATAAAAAAGGTACATAGTAAATATTAAAAAAATTATATACATTTTTTAAATGAAAATAATAGTTACAAAGAAACGATAATACTAAATAACCTAATAAGTTTTGTTTATAGGACATATCGTGAACAATTAAAGTTCCAATTTGGGATGAAATTGAAACACGTTTCCACATCCAGTGTAATAAATGCAGGAAGTTTTGTAGCAAGATATCTTCCCCGGAAATTCACAGGTTGGAGGTGTGAAAACCCATGTTGTTTTTCCCTTACACCCCGGACACTTTTTTGGAAGTCCCACACATTCGGGTTTTCGACAGTATTTGCATTTTGGAGGATCCATACTTATACAGAAATGAGATTAGTAGGATAACATTTTGGGAATATTATGAGTAATAACAAAGAAAAGAACACACAATACAGGTAATACATATATAGTTAAAACACATTTAAAAATAAGAAAAAAATGTATAATAAAATAATAAGAGTTACAAGCTAGTTTCCATAGCTTTTAATTCAATACAGGGACAAGTAACAGAGGAATTCCATTGAAACAATTGTGTATTACATTCATAACAATAATTATTTTCAAAATCTTTTAAAAATTCTAACATTTCACAATTTTTTAATATTAAATGATCTTTAAAAAGTGGTTTAAAATACAAAATACCACTAATTTTTCCTTGCATTTGTAGAAAACTTTGTTCCTTACATATTTTTACAAATGGTTTTTGCATCCAATATCTTGCACATACACGACAATAATGCTGACACATCCAAGAAAAATTACCATTTGATCAAAAGAACGTATAATATTTTATATTTATATGATTATTATCATTAAAGCAATATGGTATAATATTTTCTGAAGTTCTATATTTCCATATTTTATAATGATCTAAATTAAAATAATCTAAACTAATGTTTTCTCTTTTTTCTCTTCCCTCTTCTTCTATTAACTGTTTAAAGCAAATTTCATCATCGCTTCGAACGAAAAAATCTATAATTTCAGACATTTTTTTTAACAATATGTTTACTTTTTATACTGCAAATCTGAAACTAAAATTAATATAATAATTTTATTTATATTTTTTCTTATTTTTTTTTGCTTTTAAATATTTCTAGAATTATTTAATTGAAAATTTCTTAGTAAAATTTTATATCAGTATAATTGTCCTTGTTAAAGTTAACTTGAATGTATTTGTCTTTCAATAGTTGAACTTCTTCTTCAGTTAGAGTGTTATAACGATTTGGTAGGAATATTGAAAATTCCTCTAATTCACAAATAATTGCTTTTCCATATTTTGTTGGAATTATTCGAGCTTCGCAAATTTTATATTTTGAACTAACGAGTTCTGTTAATGATTTTATAATTTTTCGTTCTAAACATCCAATTTTGTTAATTTTGTTTAGAAAATCCATTTCTAAAAGAATTCACAAAATACAAATAACGATAAAGTAATAAAGAAATAATAATTACTTACTTGCAGTAGAGTAGTTAGGTTTTTGTTGTTATTTCAACAATTTCTATTAATATAATATTTTTTATGAATACATTACCTCTTTATATACATATTTTTATCATCTATATATGGTTTAAAAAACCATTATTTCCTTCAAAATAGCTATTTCTACATTTTTTCTTTGTTTTAAACAATGATAAATTAATTTTTATATTGGTTTGGTTTTCAAAACCATGATTTCCTTCAAAATTGTTATTTTTACATTATTTCTTTGTTTTAAACAATGATAAGTTCATTTTTATATTGGTTTGGTTTTTTTTAATCTACATAGGTTTACCAATATTTCCTTTTTTTATATGTTTTATCTATATGATAATTTTATTGTTGTATTTTACTTAACATTTTTTATATTTTTTCAAATATTAACTAAATACAAAAATAATATCACCCAATCACAATAGTTGTTATAAAAACCAATCAGAATAGCTTTTATTATAACCAATAAAAAAAACTACTGATATTTGGTACGACCAATATAAAATAGGATAGATAAAAATATTTTGTATAAAAGATACTTTTCTATGAATTTTTGTAGATATTGTTCAACATACAATATACAAAGCAAGTAGAAAATATTCCAATGTCAGCATACTTATAAATATTAAATTGCTAATATATTTTAATTAAATATTTAATTATTTTAGATTAGTATGAAACAGCTCAGTGAAAAGAAAACTCAAAGAAGTACTGGAATGGAAATGAATAAAAAAAACTAAACACTCCTAAAAATACGAAAAAAAAAAGTTACCATCAAAGTGTTTGAAAAATCTTCATGTTACCAATAAAGAAAATATAGGGCCCAGTAATCAGCAGACACATAAAGAATCTGTAAATTCACGAAACCAAAAACAAGAACTAGAACAAGGACAACTACAACAGTCTAATATTACTTTTTTCAACAATGTTTTGTGTCAACTATTTTAAATTTTCAACAAATGAATGAAAATAATAGAAATTTTTTATTAGAATACAAATATTCATTAAATTCAGAATTAAATAAGTGGATAAGCGTAGGGTTTGATCCAACTAAAAATTTTGAAATTGTTGTAGGACTTTTAAATACAAATTATTCTAATATAATTTGTTTTAGTTTAACAGACTGGTTTGAATTTTGTCATTTAAAAAACATTATTCTAAGTTACTTTTATAATCAAAGTAATATTGAATATCGCAATTTAAAAGAACATCACTTAATATTTGATAGTGTTAATTATATAAAATTATTAATTATAAAATGGTATGGTGAAAATATATGTCTGAATTTAGAATCTGTTGAAAATTTATTTAGATTGTCAGATGTCATAAATAATTATATAAATGTTTTACAACATTTAAACATTTATAATTATTATTTAGATAGAATTGGTACGACATACTTGTTAGCGGAAAGTAAAACAGAAACTATTAATAATATTATTAAGACAGAATCTATACATAGTATTTTTACAGGAATATTCCGATATTATAGAAGACATTGTATTATATTAATATATATTTATATATTGTTTTATTTATTAAGTAAATAAATAGTATTTATTGTAAAAAATATTTTTATGTTAAATTACTGAAATGTAATATTGTTTATTTACTTGTAAATAATAAATAAAAAATGAAATAGTGATTTTATTTTATCTATTATGCATTCATGACACAATGTAAAAACACAAGATATAAGAAACCACAAAAAATGATATATATAGATATACCTATATATATATTTAAATACACAGTTGAATTTTACGACAAAAAAATGTTGTCATTTTACGTAATTAGTTCGTCTTTTAAAAAACCTATATTTTGTGGGCGAATTATGAACACAGATGATATTATTGATCCAACAACATTTTTAACTCAGTGTTTATTTATTTTAATAAACAAAATGGGTGAATTTATGTTTCAATGGAAATCAAATGTGAAATTGAATTGTGAGCTTGCGTGTGAATATCTAATTAAAAAAGGTGATACTGAGATAACTACAAATATTTATCATAACTGTAAGATGGGGTATATTTGTCTAAGTGATGATTTTACTGAATGGTTTGAACGAAATGTAAAACAACCCATTTTATTTATTTATTTATTTATTTATTGTTGTCTATTTTTACACAAGAGTAATAATTAGTTTGAGTTAACGTGAAGGAAAAATATATGAGAAATATTTTATAAACACTTGTCCCTTTTCTTCACAATTATTTATTAAAACAAAATGTACATTTCAACTACACTGTAGTCATCATCAGTTGTACAAATATGTAAATCATGCAAACAAATTTATATAGGACAAATAAAAAGGAAAATAGATACAAGATTTAAGGAACACATGTATCACACTAAATGTAAAAACATATATAATTCTGCCATAGCCCTACATACTCATAATACTGGACATAAATTTAGTATAGAAGATGTAAAATGTGAAAAACCTTGTAAAGATCCAAATTTAAATATGTTAGAAGCCATCCTCATGAAAAAACACAAAAACAATTTACTTAACACAGATCTCTCCCCACTTGACCACCCCCTCCTGACTTTGATTTAGTAAAGTATAAATTGAACTGTATCCAACAAATTTGTATATTTGTACAACTGATGATGACTACAGTGTAGTTGAAATGTACATTTTGTTTTAATAAATAATTGTGAAGAAAAGGGACAAGTGTTTATAAAATATTTCTCTTACACAAGAGTGTTTATAGAACGTCAAAAAAATACAAAGTATAAATACATATACATGATACATAATGGTACATTACAATTTTTAAATAATATATTTCATGTCAGAAATTCGCGAAATTAAAATATAAGTATTCATCCGTTGAGGAAAACCCGTTTTTTAAAAGAAATACTTTGATTTTCATTTTCAACTTTTTGCTGTCCAGAAGTTTTATATTTTCGGGTAGAATATTATACAAATCAAGATTTATTTTGTTTTTAATGCACATCTGAAGCTTCATTCGAGGTTTTCTGAAAAGTTTTGCAGAACGTGTATTGTATGCATGATAATCGCCATTTGTAGGTAAAGTACATTTATTTTTATGGATCTCTATTACTGTATGGAAAATAAATAGACATGGAAGAGTCATAATACCCAATTCACAAAAGTGTGGTTTACAATGATCTCTAAAACCTACATTGGAAATAATTCTTACAGCAGTTTTTTGAAGTTTGAAAACCTGATATGCTGCAGTGAAATTACCCCACCAAATTGTGCTATACGAAATTAGAGAATGAAAAAGTGCAAAATATACCGTTTTAAGTGTAGACTTATGTAGCAAGGGTTGTAACCTACGTAAAAGGAAAATAGGACTTGATAATTTTTTGCAAAACATATCTGCGTGAGACTTCCCATTCAAACTGTCGTTTATTTGTAAACCTAGAAGTGATACTGATTTATTTTCATTAAACAGTCTGTTTTTATGTTTGCTTATGAAGGTTGTGTCGTCAGCATAAAGAGTACTACTACTGAGCTCTACAAAAGAACTGAAATCATTTAGGTAAATGATGAAAAATAAATAGCCTTAAATAGACCCTTGTGGGACACCATGTTTAACCTCAATGAAACCTGATTGATTTCCATCGATTAAGACACTCTGACGACGATTTGCTAAGTAAGATTTAAAAAATAATAATGCCTCCTGCTGAATTCCATAGAACTCCAATTTCTTTAAAAGAATTTCATGCGATACACAATCAAACGCTTTGGAAAGATCGCAAAGTGTCATTGCTACATGCTGACCCTCTTCAAGAGCTATTGTTACATTATCAATAACGCTTAAAATCGCTTTGATAGTAGAATGATCTCGTCAAAAACCAAACTGGCTATCACAGAGTAAATTATTGCTTTCAAAGTATTCCAATAATCTATTTTTTAAAATAATTTCAAACACTTTAGAAATTGTTGGAATTAGAGAAATAGGTCTATAATTACATTCTTGTGATGGGTCACCATTTTGTACAGCGGAAGAATTTTCGAATCTTTAAAACAATCAGGATAGATCCCTTCTGTAATACATTTATTAAATAATGAAGTCAGAGGTTCAGTGACGAATTCTATTATGTTTTTTAATAAATTATTACTTATGTTGTAAATATCCAGGCATTTTGAATGTTTAAGTGACTTTATTGCATTAAAAGTCTCGACAACATCTATTTGATCTAAAACAAATTCACTAGTTGGAGGTTTCATTTTACTTTTTAAAATATCCTCAGCCTTGTAAGTCTTATTCGAAATATCTTTAATGATGTTTGAAGCTACATTGGCAAAATATTCATTTAAGTTATCTGGTGTTAAATTTGAGGGTAAAGTATTATTATTGTGGAACTTGTTGCGTTCATAATTGATTATTCGCCAACTATCTTTACACTTATTGGCAGAAGATTGCAATAAAGTATTATAAGCTGTAGATTTTTTACGTTTAATTTCGTTTTTATACCTTTTAAGCCTAGTTTTATATAGATTATATAAATCTTTAGATTGTGTGCTATTGAAAAATGATTTAATAGTGTTTAATTCTAGTCTCATTCTTTTAAGAGAAGAATCAAACCAATGAATAGGAGAATTGTGAGTTATGTTAGATATTTTTTTATAAGGAAAATAAACATCAATTAAAGCGTTCAAACAGCTTAATAAAGAAAAAGCGTGATCTGCAGCATTTGACAAACATTCGCTAAAGATAGTACAAAAGTTAATAAGACACAAGGCCATTTTAAAATTTTCGATATTTTTTCGAGTAAAACTTCTTTCATCAATTATACCTTGGACTTTTTTATCCTGAATTGTTTCTATAGCTATAATTTGACCCTTTTTTTTAATTCAAATGTCAGAATTCCAAGAACGTGACAGTGGCAAAGCTTTGAAACGAATTCTTTATTTACAAGTGTGTTTTTTCAAATTTTTTTATAATATTTTTTATTATTAAAATATTTAATTTTTACAGGTGAATATAAATAAATACGATCCTACAAAATGTGGTGATTCTTCGTATATAGAACTACCACTAAATATAAAAAATAAGCAAGCTGTTATTAATGTAAAAAACAGTGACAATAAGTGTTTTGTATGGTCACTCCTTTCCGCTATGTATCCAGCAAAAAAACATAATAATCGTGTGTCTAAATATCCTAAAAATCATGATGAAATTTTTAATTTAAAAAACCTACATTTTTCTATGACTTTGACAAACATTGAAATGTTTGAAAAACAAAATAAAATTTTGATTAATGTTTACGGTTTAGAATATGATATGAAATTAAAATTATATGTTGTTGTTGGACCATTACATTTCACAAAAAATAAGCTAGACAATCATTTTAATATTTTATATTGGAAAAAAGATAATATGGGACATTACGCTTGGATAAAATCTATTTCTCATGTTTTATCATCTCAACTATCTAAAAATAAAAAAAAAACATTTATTTGTGAGAGATGTCTTCAATATTTTTGTACTGAAGCTATTTTAAAACAACATGAAAAAGATTGTATGAATTTCGACGCTCTTAAAATTGAAATGCCAAATGAGGATAATAAATGGATTAAATTTAAAAAATTTATGTACAAAGAGCGTCATCCTTTTGTCATTTATGCAGATTTTGAATGTCTAACAACACCTGTTTATACCTGTCAACCAAATCCATCCAATTCTTATACAAATATTTATCAACATCATGTACCATGTGCTGTCGGGTATCAATTAAAATGTTCTTACGATGATACATTATCATTTTATGAATCATTTCGTGGACCGGAAGCAGCAAAATGGTTCATGAATCGGATGAAAGATATAGTAGGATTAATACAAACAATTTCTGAAAATATTGTTCCTTTGAAAATGACAAATGAAGAATGGCAAAATTAAAATCAAGCTGTGATCTGCCACATTTGTCGCAAAATTTTAGGAGAAGATAAAGTAAGAGACCATTGTCACTTTTCTGGTAAGTTGTTAATTTAATTATTAATATTTGTTAACTATTATTGAATAATTATAGGAAAATATCGAGGAGCTGCTCATAGATCATGTAATTTGTGTTATAAAAAACCTAAATATATTCCTATTTTCTTCCATAATCTTGGTGGCTATGATAGTCACCTTTTTATACGCAAATTTGGAGTAGATGAAGAAAATATTGTATTAATACCTATGAATAACGAGAGATTTATTTCATTTTCCAAAAACGTGAATGGTATTATGCTTTGTTTTTTAGATTCATTCAGGTATTTTTATAAATGTTTAGTTTTTTTTATAATTTATTAATATTTTTTCTTATAGATTTCTTAATTGTTCACTTGAAAAACTTGTGAGCTATTTAGTGCCCGCCCAATGTACTTTATTAAATAAGTACTACCCTACTGATTGGAAATTTAATATGTTAAAAAGAAAAGGTATATTTCCATATGATTATATTAATTCATGGGAACGTTTAGAAGAAGTACAATTACCGTCAAAATCATCGTTTTACTCCAGACTATGTGATAAATCCGTATCAGATGATGATTACAACCATGCATTAAATGTGTGGAAATTATTTGATCATAAAAACTTAGGCGACTATCTAGAGTTGTATCTTCAAACAGATGTATTGCTTTTGTCTAATGTATTTGAAAATTTTAGAAATATTTGTTTAAATGCATATGAATTGGACCCTGTTCATTATTATACAACTCCAGGTAAATATATTCTAAATATTTTATTGTTCATGTATAAGATTTATTTATTATAATTTTGCTTTGCAGGACTACCATGGGATGCCATGTTGAAAATTACAGAAATAGAGCTGGAGTTACTGACTGATATTGATATGATATTATTTTTTGAAAGAGGCATACGTGGTGGTATTTCTCAGAGTTCAAACCGCTACGCCAAAGCAAACAATATTTATATGAATTCATTTAACCCAAAAGAACCGCAAGAGTTTCTTATGTACTTTGACGCTTGTAATTTGTATGGTTGGGCAATGACACAATGTTTACCACATGGTGGCTTTACATGGTTAAGTGACGAGAATATTAAAACACTAGACATTACTAATATACCTGACAATGGATTAGATGGATACATTTTTGAAAATGACTTGGAATATCCAATAAACTTACACGACCTACATAAGGATTTGCCCGTATGTGCAGAACAACAAAAACCCCCAAATTCAAAATTTAAGAAACTTCTTACAACACTATATGATAAAAAAAAAATGTAATACATTATAAAAATTTAAAACAAGTATTGGAATTTGGACTAAAAATAATTAAAATTCATCGTGTTATAAAATTTAAACAATCATTTTGGCTTAAGCAGTATATTGAGAAAAATACAAATTTTCGAAAATACGCAAAAAACTATTTTGAAAAAACTTCTTTAAACAAATGAATAACGCCGTTTACGGGAAAAGTATGGAAAATATAGAAATAGATATGATATAAAACTAGTTTCGAAATGGAATGGAAAAGGTGGGGCACGGAAGTTAATTGCCAAACCAAATTTAAAAAAAGTTGTAATATTAACAGAAAATTTAGTTTCAATCGAACTAAGTAAAATAAAAATTTTGTTTAATAAACCTATTTATATTGGTATGGCTATATTAGATATATCCAAAACACTTATGTATTACTTTCATTACAATTACATACCTAAAACTTATACAACGCCAAAATTACTGTACATGGACACTGACTCATTTATTTATAAATTTAATGAAGACCCATACATACTCATAAAAGAAGACATACACAGATTTGACACATCGGACTACACAGTAGATAATAAGTATGGTATACCACAAGCGAACAAAAAAGTTGTTGGATTGTTTAAAGATGAGAATAGCGGGTTACTAATGACAGAATTTGCGGGTTTAAGATCAAAAATGTATTCCTTTGCATTGGAAAATAACTAATCATACAATCGAGCTAAGGGAATTTCAGGAATAACAACAAAAACACTCACTATTGACTGTTATAAAGACTGTTTATTTACAAATTCACATATGTACAAAAGACAACAGAATATAATATCTAAAAATCACACAATATTTTCATGTGAAATTAACAAATTATGTCTTACAAATAATGATGACAAAAGATGTATCATTGATGGACAGACTGATCCTCTACCCTGGGGACATTATTCATTGTTGTGATGATCAGATAATATATATTTTTGAAATAATATCAGATTTATTTATCCAAATTGTGTGTTTTATTGAAACCTAACCATTTCACAAAAGCTTTCGATCCCTTAGTTTTTAAAACTTTTTCTACTAAGTAAATATTTGAAAAGTTTGTTTTTTGAAGTTCGTGTTCATAAAATCCACCTCTAATTTTATTCCCTTCATAGTCTTCAATAAGATAAGTAACAGGATTTTACTTTTGCAATCTTAAATATTTATGTACTCCAATTCGGAAAATATCCTTTATCAAATATAGATTTGTAGTTACTAATTCGTACAAAATCACCAATTTTGTACTTACCACGACCAACGATTTTAATATTGTTATATACAGTTTTTAATAAATGATCTTCTTTTTTCTGTGTTACATCTATAGGTTTCATTTTTATTGTTCTATGTTTTGTATTGTTATATTTTTTAATTAATCGTGGTAACATATCTAACCATTTGTATGAACCTTGAACATTAAATTCTCGCTACATGTTAGTTTTCAACGTACGATTAAATCTTTCCACTACACTTGCTTTAAGATTACTAAATGTTGAATAATGATTGATTCCATATTTTTTTATTTCTTTCGTAAATGTGTAATTGTAAAATTCTTTTCCGTCATCCGTATGTAAATTTTTTGGTATACGACCTTGTTTTAAAATTTTTACAAAAGCTTTGGTGACATCATCACCAGATTTTGTTTTTACTGGTAAAGCCCACGCATATTTAGAAAATATATCAATTATTGTTAATAAATACTTATATCCTTTATTTTCACGTTGATATGGACTCATAATTACAAGATCACGTTGCCATAAGTCATCAATACCTGTTGTTATAACTTTTCGTCTTTGAAAATTTCGACGTGCAGGTTTATGTAATTCTCTTGCAACATTTAGTTTACTCATTGTTTTTTAATTTTTCAATATATTTCTTAAATAATTCTTCTATTTCGTAATAATATTTTTTTATTTGGTTTTTTAGTTGTATAATTGTATTTCGTCTTTGTTTAAACCAATTTTAATATGATCTTTAAGATATTTTTCTACAACCAATTTAATTTTTGATTCGTCTGGTTGAATACTCTTTATTCTTTCTTTCAACATGTTTTGAACTATAGTTTTTTCTATTATCATGTTCTGTACCATAGTCGTAAGATTAACGATATTTTCATCTTGTTTTTCAATTTTAGAACTTTGGTCACGAATATTTGTTTGTTCAATATTAATATTTCTTACTATTTCTTCTATTCTTTCATTAATATTGTGTAAATGAGTATTTAATTTTGAGCCCACAATTGAGTCTAATGATTTTACAATTGTATCAATTGTGGTTCTAGTATTTTTTTCAATGTCTTTTACAAGTTTGTTAAATTTGTTCAAATTAGTATTTATTTTTGAGTCTATAATTTCTGGTAATGTTCTATTTATAGCATCTATTTTTTGTTTATTATTATTTGATTTTGTTTCTATAAGATCATTAAATATATTCAATTTTGCATTAATTTTGGAGTCTACAATTGATGGAATTACGTTTATTACTGAGTCAATTTTACATTGTAATATTATTATATTAGATTCTATTTTTTGTTGATTATTATTTGATTTTGTTTCTATAAGATCATTAAATATATTCAATTTTGCATTAATTTTTGAGTCTACAATTGATGGAATTACGTTTATTACTGAGTCAATTTTTTCATCTACGTACTTTTTATTTGTTGCGTTTGTATCGTTAATTGGCACTGCAACATTTGCAATTGGTTTCATTTTAGCATTGTATACTTCTGTATTATCTTCTATTGATATATTTATTGAATGTGATTGCACATCTTTTACATATTTTATAATTTGTAAATCAACATAATTTTTAGTAGTTGCATCTAATGGGGCTCTATTGGATTTGCAACATTTACTAATCTTTTGTCATTTACGTCATATGTATTATTATTTAACCGCAACGAAAACTGATCACTATAATTTTTTTGTCGTTTAAAATGTCTACCGAACTTGTCAACAGACATTTTAATACTAATAGCAAATTTTAAATATTTATTGTATTATATTAGCTTCTCTTAATTCTTCAATAATGGATATAATTTCATTGTTTACATTATTATTCCCTGCTTGTTTCGAGACCTGTAGTAATTGTAGACGATGAACTAACTCATCAGCAGAATCCCAATAGACATATTCTCGCTTATAGTCTGTAAATTCCATGTCAGTAGGAAGCAATCCATAACCTTTTTTTTTAATTTTTGTTTGTACAGATGGTGAATATCTTTTTTTAGCTTTAGTAGAACGGGACGATGTACGTACAAAATTTGGTTTAATAATGTTAAAATATTTAGGATATGTAGATATAATGACTCGTGTTCCTGTTGTATTTTTATGTGCATCTGTTTGTTTTAGAATATTTATATATACCTCTTTATCATGTTCGATGTATGATTGTGCATCTTATGATATCATTTTTATCTATTTCTATATTTTTTTTACCCAATTTAAATAATCCATTAACATATTTTAACCCATATATTTTATCAATATCACCATGATTTAATAAATATTTCATGAGATATTTTGAAGCTACATTTCCTAATTTCAATTCTAAATTTTCCCATTCTTCTTGTCCTTGCGGTGTATTAATTGATAATCTGGCTTCTGTTATTGGCGAAATTTCTGGTGATATTTCATACTTATTTTCTGTTTTTACATTAGAAATTGTTGGAGACAAGAAAGGTTCATTAGGAGAATCTTCAAAATTAAAATTTTGTTTAAATTTTTTAGTTTCCCCAGCGGGCGCGTCTTCGGATACACCGCTAACAACACCAGTGCGTGCGTCTTCGGTCACCCCATTACCAATGGGTGCGTCGTCGGACACCCCATCAACTGCTCCCAAGCCCAAGAGGCACCGCATTAGCGGAGCGGAGCAAAAACGTCGGAAGAAGGCACGTGAAGCTGAGCTGGCGAAAGCTAACTCAGCCGGCAAACCACCTTCCGCGTCTTCGGTGCACTTGGGAAAAGCTAACCCCGCTGGCTCTAGACAATCGTCTAAACCGGTGAAGACGGCTGGCTGCCCAGGAAACACCAAACGCCAACGATCGGAAGGGTCGGAACCTTCTCCCAATGTCAGGAAAAGAAACCACCCTCTACCATCAGCAAAACCCCCTGCCCCAAGTGTGAGCTACGCAGATGCCTCTAAGAGACATCTGAAAGTGGCGATCATTTGTCGGAGTAATCCCCTTGGGAAGATCTCCTCCTCTCAGGTGCAGTTACTGCAGGACCGGCTGTATGAACAACTGGACACCGCATTATTTACCCTGAAGGATGAAAAACAGCCTCCTGTCTTCGATGGATGGCTTTATTCCGAGGAAATTCTTCGTATCACCTGCGGTGACAACCATTCTCTGGAATGGCTGAAATCTGCGGTGAGCGAACTCCCCCCCTTTGGGACAACGCCCAACTTGAGGTCGTTGGCCTGGACTGCCTTCCTCGGTTGGTGAAGGCAGCTGTCTGGATTCCGGGTAAAGCCGATGAAAGGCAGACTGTCCTTCGGAGGCTGGCAGTACAAAACAAAGACCTAAAGGTTTCCAACTGGTGCGTCTTTCATGATGCACCTAAGGAGAAACCATTGGGCAGATTGTTAGTCTTCGGCGTTAACGAAGAGGATGCCAAAACCCTTACGGAGAGAGGGAAGAAACTTCGGTATCTTTTCTCCTCCCTCAGCGTCAAGTTGAAGGTTGGTAGTTCAATACCACCTCAACCAACCCCTGGGACCGCAGCTCAGTCCTCGCAGAGTGCAACCTCAATGGAGGTTTGCTCCAAAGAGGATGCTGAACTGCAGGAGCTCGAGTCTCTCCTCCTCACATCCGAAACCTTAAATGACCCATCCCAATCCTAAATCTACCTCTTCTTCACCTCTATCCTTCATTCAAATAAACCTGCAACACTGTCGGGCGGCGACCTCAATATTGAGACGACACCTAGATAGTAGGCAGCACAGTATAGCCCTGGTTCAAGAACCCTGGATTGTAAAATCAAAGATCTGTAGACTAGGCGACAAAAATACCTTTACATTTACAGGTTTTGAAGGGAATTAGATATTGGAGACTATGGCTTTGTTTATATTAAAATTTTTTTATATTGAAAAGACGACGTTTCGGTTCTGATCGGAACCATCTTCAGGTCTATAATATTGAAATTATTGAAGTTAATGTAAAGTTGTAAGTTTAAAGTTAAAATTTAAACTTACAACTTTACATTAACTTCAATAATTTCAATATTATAGACCTGAAGATGGTTCCGATCAGAACCGAAACGTCGTCTTTTCAATAAAAAATTTTTAATATAAACAAAGCCATAGTCTCCAATATCTAATTCCCTTCAAAATATCCAATTTTGGCTTAATATTTAAAATTTAAACTTTACAGGTTTTGGTATTGAAAATCCGAGGACATGTATAGTAGTGCCTAACAACCTTCAGGCTGTTATTCTCCAACACCTGTGTACACGTGATATCATTGCCATCCTTCTTAGTAGAGTCACAAACAACAGCAAGGAAGACATCATTCTTGCCTCCTGCTACCTTCCCTCAGATTCTTCACAATCACCTCCCAGCCCTGAACTTGTCAAACTAGTCGAGTTTTGTGAAGAAAATCACAAACATCTAATTGTAGGATGTGACTCTAACTCACACCATACTGTCTGGGGCAGCAAAGACATTAACCCCAGAGGTAAATCTTTATGTGAATACATCACTAATACCAATCTAGAAATTCTCAACCAAGGCGATGAACCTACTTTCGTCACGTCTCGTGCACAATCTAGGATTGACATCACCCTGGCAACACCTAAGATATCTAATGACATATCAGGATGGTATGTATCACCTGATGTCTCAATGTCTGATCACAAATCAATTCACTTTACGCTGAACGCTAAGCATATTGATAAAAAGGTCTTTCGGAACCCGAGGAAAACAGACAAAACTCTATTCCCAGATCTTCTTCATTCTAGAATAGAGGGATGTCATATTCCAAATCAAATTAGCAAGGATTCGCTTGAGGATTGCGTCAGCAAACTCCAGCACGTTCTTATCAATTCATATGAAAGAGCATGTCCCTTAAGTACAATTAACTCAAAGAACGCCCCATGGTGGTGCAAGGAATTGAGTAAAATGAGAACTTCTATTAGGAAATTGTTCAACAAAGCCAAAAACTCCAAAATGGAAGCTGACTGGCTCTCGTACAAATTGGAGAAAACAAAATACAAAAAAGCTATCAGGCAAAGGCAAAGGAACGCCTGGCAACAATATGTCAGCAATATTGACAAATCTGCCCCTGTAGCTAGGCTGCCTCAAAAAAGAAGATGGCACCTACGCTTCCTCAATCATTGAAAACAATGAATTTCTTCTAAAATGTCATTTCCCCGGCTGTGTGATCTCTGAAAGATATACCTGGAAGGACAACGATCACTCCTTCTCAGAGGAGGCGCTCGAACTCTCTAAAGTAATCATTGATGAGACACGCACAACCTGGGCAATAAACTCCCTAAAGCCTTATAAATCACCAGGTCTAGATGGTATTGTTGCGGCCCTTCTTCAATGGGGCTGCAAGCAATTAACACCTTACCTGGTTTGGATCTTTAGAGCTTGCATTACCCTCGCATATGTCCCTATAGGATGGAGGGAAGTTAAAGTAGTTTACATTCCCAAACCCGGACGCGTAGACTACTCAACACCTAAATCATATCGCCCAATAAGCCTTACCTCAGTTCTTCTTAAAACTCTGGAAAGACTTTTTGATAGATACATAAGGGAAACTGCACTGGTTCAAAATCCGCTGCACCCTAACCACCATGCTTATATTCAGGGAAAATCGACCGAAACTGCTCTTCATGCTGTGGTTAGCAGGATCGAAAATTCTTTGGAACACAACAATTCCTCCCTGGGTATTTTCATAGATATAGAAGGCGCTTTCGACAAAGCTACCTTCAACTCTATAGTCCATGCTCTAGAGTTCCATGAAGTAGAATCTCCTCTTATCAGGTGGATAAAGTTCATGCTAGAACATAGGGCGATCGAATTCTCCTCTGGAGAAACAACCATAAGAGGCTATGTTACAAGAGGCTGTCCCCAAGGTGTTGTTCTGTCACCCCTTCTTTGGGCGATATTGGTAAACAATCTTCTGCTACTCCTCAACAACAATGGATATCACTCTATTGGATATGCAGACGACATCACTGTCCTGCTAAACGGGAAATTTGAGAACATCCTTGCAAATCTAGCAAGCGCTGCTCTTAAACTCATTGAAAACTATTGCAAAGACCACTCTCTTTCGGTAAATCCTGCCAAAACTGAAATGGTTCTTTTCACAAGAAAGCGGAAAATTGGCACTCTCACAATGCCAAAAATATTCAATCAGTCTCTAAGTTTGTCCAGTAACGTCAAATATCTGGGAGTCATAATTGACAGCAAACTTAACTGGAGTCTACATTTAAACTACAAAGTTGAAAAAGCCTGCATAGCATTCTGGCAGTGTCGACGGATCTTAGGTAAAACCTGGGGTCTAACTCCAAAACTCGCTTTATGGTTATACGTATCCATAATCAGGCCAATGATCACGGAGCTCTTGTCTGGTGGCCCAGAATCAAACAATCCGTAGCAATATCAAAACTAGAACATGTACAAAGATTGGCATGTCTAGCCATAACCGGTGCAATGCAAACCACACCAACAGCGGCAATGGGAGTCCTTCTATGCCTTCCTCCTCTAAACCTTCACATAGAGGAAGTCGCGCTGAAAGCAGTCCTACGCCTCTCACAATTAGGCCACTGGCCCAAAATAGGACCAAGTTGCAGGCATTGTTCTATTTTCAAAGAAGCAGCTCAAAGTGCTCCTCTTCTGCAAATGAACACTGACTGCATTGCTCCAAAATTATACTTTGATAAACCCTATCGGATTATACTAGACTGTCAGATATCATCAAATCCCGACATTCTAATTTCCACTGACGGCTCCAAAAATGGGAAAGGCTCCGTTTCAGGCATTTTCTCTGAACAAATGAACCTGGACTTCAGTATTCCAGGCAAATATGCTACTGTCTTCCAAGCAGTAATGCTGGGGATCTTGCATAGTGCATTGCTGATTAAAGAACACAACGTTCTAAATAAGTATATAAGGATAGCATCTGACAGTAGAGCAGCTCTTCAAAGCCTGAATGGATTTAAATTTACCTCAGGTTTAACTGAACTCTGTCACACCGCCCTGTCAAACGTATGCCAAGATAATACTCTTGAACTCATATGGGTAAAAGGACATAGTGACAATGAAGGTAACATTCGTGCCGACTATTTAGCAAAGCAAGGCTCATCTACCCCACCTTGTGGGCCCGAGCCCATCTTGCCGCTAAGTAAATCGACTCTTCATAACATCATTCGAACCATTACTTTCGACAAATTTTCAGCTAGTTGGAACACTAGATCTAACTGCAAACAGACGAAATCTTTTATCTTTAAGCCGACTTTCAAGCTGGCTAATTACCTAATAAGGCTTTTGAGGAACAATCTCAAACTCCTTATTGAAGTATTTACAGGGCATGGTCGTTTCAACAAGCACATGCATCGTATAAAAATCTCAAACACCTCACTTTGCAGAGGATGTGATATGGATGATGAAACAGTGGAGCACATTCTTCAGGAATGCCCCACTTTATCATTAAAAAGAGGTTCCATGCTTGGGGATATGTGGCCTTCCGAGGCAACACTCAGCACAACCCCACCTGCCAACTTGCTAGCCTTCTTCCGTAGCGTAGAATGGCTTCAAGACAGCTAGGGAGCTATGCACCTGGAGGCAGTACAATGGGCCCATATGTGAGGCCTCAGTGCAAGTGGAGTTTATCCACCCTCCACCTCAAATCTAAATCTAAATCTAGTTTCGTTATTAATTTCTGTTTTTTCCTTTATTTCTGAACTAGATTTGTTTTTAACGAATTCTTCTAAAGGTGTAATTATTGGTTTAAATGTTTTTTGTAATAATTCTTCTGTGTCAACATGTCCTCTTTTTACAGCATTAAATTTTGTTCGTAATACTTTACTTACTGATATAATATCTTGTAGAACGTTCTTGTCATTTATTCTTTTTGATAAAATTTATCTAATCCTTTTCGGTAACGACCTAAGCCACAACTGTCTTTATCAATGACTGCAAAGTCATATATATCTTGCCAACATTTTATACAAAAATTTTTGAATTGATCGAAGGACATATCTGTGTTAACAAGATCATTATAAACATGACGCAAATTAGTTTCATCTTGTTTAAATAAAATAATAAAATTTGTATTGTCTCTAATTAAATGTTTTGGTATGTGTGCATATGTCTGGGAAAGATAAAAACAATGAATTAAATTGTGTCGTCCCATACTAAAATATTCACGCATACAATTTTCTTTATCACAAGTTACATCATCGAAAATTATAACAGAATTATGTTGTGCTTCATTTGGTGATATAATATCACAATTGTCATTAAATTCGTAATAACCCATTCCCTTCACTTTGGATGCACATTCTTTTAGAAACTTGTATTTTGGTTGTTGTGTTGATTTTGAATATAAATAAATATTTCTAAATTTTAAACCATTTATATGAGTAAGTAAACTAAGCAAAATATTGGTTTTCCCACAACCGCTAGGTCCAATAATTATACAACGTATGTTATTTGGTAATAAATTACTATGATTTCTAATATCATTTTTAAGAGATTTAAAATCAAAATTTTTTACTTTTAAAGATTGCTTGTGCTTAATAAATGACATTTTATTTATTGAGTATATATATATATATATATATATATATATATATATATATATATATATATATATATATAGATAGGAAAATGTATTTCGTGGGAATGGCAGTCAGGAATCGGGCTAATAATTTTTACGTCTTTTTAAATTTTGACAAGCTTTCGGAATCTCTTTATTCCTTCTTCAGGTCAAATTTTGTTAAAGTTATAATTTTGAAAATTGTCGACTCCATGAAGCATATTTTCTTTTGGTTATTTATTAAATTGTTGTAATTTCCATTGTTGAATTTTAATACTGATTTTGTTATAATTTTAAAATAATAATTTAGTAAAATATTACAGGTCACAGAAATTAATGTATGCACCACATGGCGCAGTGAACACTGTTGGTTTAATTAATTTTGAAACATTTCATTGAATACCCAACGTTGATGAAACTAATAATAAATTAAATTTTATTATTATATTGATAACACAATTCAAGAATACACTATTCCAGTGGGTTCATATGAAATTGAAGATTTAGATAAAATTTTAAAGCAAGAACTTATCGATCCTAATATAGTTTATTTTGATAATCAAATCCAAAAAAAAGAGAAAAAAAAAATAACTTTATTAATCTAATTGCTAACAATAATACATTAAGATGTGAAATAAAAAGTTCAGTTAGAATTGATTTTACGAAGGAAAATAATATTGGTGCATTGCTTGGATTTACAAAACGGGTGCTTGAAAGTAACATTATTTATGAAAGTGATTTACCAGTTGATATAATTAAAGTGAACTCTATTCTTATTCAATGTAATATAGTTACGGGGTCTTATAAGAATGGTAAACTGGAACATATTATTCATGAGTTTTTCCCATCAGTTGCACCTGGGTATAAAATACTCGAAGTACCTAAAAATGTGATTTATTTACCAGTAAACATTCATAGAGTAAATAATATTACTCTAACTATTACTGATCAAGAGGGAAGAATAGTAAATTTTCGTGGTGAGACAATTACTCTGAGACTTCATCTTAAAAAAAGTTTCTAATGGGTATTGACTATAAAGAACTCAACTATCAGAGACAAAATTCAGTGTACCGTCAGTATTGTCAAAAAGACGTTTATTAACCTCAAAATATACTACCTATATCTACAAAAAATAAGAAATTTCTAAAGTCATTGGGTTTAAAACTTAAAATATAAACTATGAGTATTATTTTAAATATTACATCTAATATTGTGTTTGATAATACAATATCAAACAAACAAATACATAGTTATCAACCAATTGTTGCTTCATCTTGTAATAATTGTGATAAAATTCGAATACAAATACAACAACAGGATATTTATACATTACCACATGAAAGTTACTTATATATTGAAGGCAAATTAACAAAAAAAGATGGATCTGCACCTCCTATAGATACTAAAATGACTAATAATGGTATTTCCTATTTATTTGAAGATATAAAATATTTATTAAACACTGTTGAAAGTGATACAATTAAAAATGTTGGAATAACAAGCACAATGAAAGGATATGTATCTAATTCATATTCAGAACGTCAAAATTTAATAAATTCTGGCTGGATTGTTGATAATGAAAATATTTTGGATAAGGTGGGTAATTTTAATGTATGCATTCCCTTGAAAATGTTACTCGGATTTGCAGAAGACAACAAGAAAATTATTTTAAATGTGCGACAAGAACTTAATTTGATAAGAGCAAGGAATGATAGTGCTGCTTACAAATCAACAGAAGAATTAAAATTTAATGTAAAAAAAATTGTTTGGTGCATGACACATGTGTCAGTTAACAATGAAAATCGTTTAGAATTATTAAACATTGTAAATTCAAATCGTTTTTTGCCATTAGCATATCGTTCTTGGGATATATATGAATATCCTGTACTACTAGCAGCTAAAAAACAAACATGGTCTATTAAATCGTCTACAGAGTTCAAAACACCAAGATTTGTAATTGTAGGATTTCAAACTGATCGTAAAAATAAAAAAGATAAGGATGCAAGCATTTTCGATTCGTGTAAATTAACAAATATTAAATTGTATTTGAATTCTACATATTATCCATACGACAACTTAAATATTGACTTTTCAAATAATAATTATGCAGTTCTGTATCACTTGTATGCAAATTTCCAAATTGCTTACTATCAACAAAATTTCGGTGTATTATTAGATAGAAAGAAATTCAAAGAAATTGCGCCATTAATAGTAATTGATTGCTCAAATCAAAATGAAACTCTTCAAACTTCTTCAGTTGATATTAGATTGGAATTTGAATCAGACACTAATTTCCCGGCGAATACAACCGCGTATTGTCTGATAATACATGATAAGATTGTTGAATATAACCCGTTGTCAGGTGATGTTAGAAATTCATTTTAATTTAAACATTTAAAGCAATTAGAACATCGTACTTCATTGCTCAAATCAAAAGAAAAATGAAACTTTTCAAACTTCTTCAGCTGATATTAGAATTTCCTACCATACAACCGCAAACATTCTAATAATACATAATAAGATAGTTGAATATAATCTGCTGTCAAGTGATGTTACAAGCACATTTTAATTCAAACATTCAAAGTAATTAGAACATCGTACAAAAACTATATATAATGGAGTTAATTATTGACATACAAGGATTTCAAGCTGATAGATATATTATAATACCAAAAGAAATTTTTATACTATCAAGAGATGGAAGTAAACAACAACATTTTTATATCAAACCACCATTTACATGGGAAGAATTACCACAACATAACAAAAGATGTGCTACATGGTTATGTCGAAATCATCACGGATTAAAATGGGATAACAGACATATAAATTATAACGAAATGTGTTGTGAGCTAAATAAATTTTTAGAAGAATCAAAAACTGTTTACGTACACGGTGCTGTGGAAAAATGCAATATTATAGATTTAAGCGAATTTAATTATAAAGTAGCTTTAAAAAATTGTTTCATACATAAAACATGTTTCTTACATTCTATTCCATATGTTTGTGCTGTAAGTAATATATATATATATATATATATATATATATAATTCTAGACGATGATATGTATTGTATAAATTCAGATAATTTTATGTAATATTATGTAATGAGGTATATAATAAAACAATATAATTACAAATTATTTGCGTTTTTCTTTATTTTTTTCAATTACAGTTACAATGAATGTATAAAAATGTTTGTAATTTTCTTTCAACAATTTTATACATTTCTCTTTATCTTCTTCATGTATAGTCTTACTACATTTTATGTAATTTAAAATCTGAACAATACTAAGAACATAATTTGTATAATATTTATTAATTGGAACATTTGTAGTATTTTTAAATAGAAATTTACAATTTGGAGACCAACGATAATGTTCAAACAGTGCAACATCGTTTTCCTCAAAATTGCATATTTCAACATCACATAAAGCACACTGCACAAAATCACTATAGTTTTTGTAAAAGAAACCGACTGTTGCTAATTCCTTGGCACAAATATTTGTATTTGACCACGTACTGAATGTAGATAAACGATTAAATTCACTTTGAAGTGATAATATTTTATCTTCATAACACAATGGACAATTTGCGATAAGTAAGCAATCATATGGTGAATCAACCACAGTAAGTCTCGTATCAGGATGTTGTAAACAAGGTTCAAATTTTTTAAAAATATTATCCTTTTTCCACTCTTCAGATAATTTGTCTCACACAAAACTCAGTTGCCCAATATGTCCTTTATTTTTATATTTTATAAATTCCACTGGAAGATTTTTAATATTCTCATTGGTCATTGAATTTAATGGAAAAATAGATTTTCCGTCTGCTTTATAATATTTTTTCAATGTTTGATACGTTACACTATCAGGTTTAAAACTTAATATATAATTCACATCAGTAAACTTCGAAAAATTAAAATCTGACATGATGTAGATTTACTTTATAACTAACTATTTTATTTCAAATTCAAATTATATATACTTTAGTTGACAGTGAATATATTGTATGTTGAACAATATCTACAAAAATTCATAGAAAAGTATCTTTTATACAAAATATTTTTATCTATCCTATTTTATATTGGTCGTACCAAATATCAGTAGTTTTTTTATTGGTTATAATAAAAGCTATTCTGATTGGTTTTTGTAACAACTATTGTGATTGGGTTATATTATTTTTGTATTTAGTTAATATTTGAAAAAATATAAAAAAATGTTAAGTAAAATACAACAAAAAATAATCATATAGATAAAAAATATAAAAAAGGAAATATTGGTAAACCTATGAAGATTAAAAAAAAACCAAACCAATATAAAAATTAACTTATCATTGTTTAAAACAAAAAAAAAATGTAAAAATAACTATTTTGAAGGAAATCATGGTTTTTAAACCATAAAACAACCAAACCAATATAATAATTAATTTATCAACGATTCAAAGTTTATAAGATGGACAACTCGTGTAAGAAAGGTCATTATAAGATGGACAACAGGTGTAAGAAATGTCAAGAAACATCGAAACAACAAGAACAACAAGAACAACAACAACCGCAACAAGAAGAAGAAGAAAATTGGGATGATTGTTGTACCGGTGTTTCTCCTCTCCACTCCAGGTAGCAGGAAGCGAAATCTAAATTATTTTTGCTTCCTGTAACCCCAGGATCAAGCAAAAC
This sequence comes from Stenolophus ochropezus, assembly GCA_035578165.1. Classification (NCBI taxonomy): domain Eukaryota; kingdom Metazoa; phylum Arthropoda; class Insecta; order Coleoptera; family Carabidae; genus Stenolophus; species Stenolophus ochropezus. Next base: position 110,197 of record JAQOWZ010000149.1, on the reverse strand, counting down.
CGAAAAGAAAAAATACTACGCAGCAGAGAGGCGCAGGTGGACTGCACACAAACATAATAAAGACGCGTAATTGCTGCTGTTCTTCGCACGGTGTACGTTATGTATATAAATGTATGTATTATAATTTTTTTTTTCAAATATTGTAAATTAATATTATTTAACAAAATATTTTAAATTAATTAATTTTTCTTTTGTTACAGAACTGAAAAAATAAATTTTTGTTATTTCATAATTGTGTGTTCTTTTTGTTATCACTCCTAATATTCCCAAACAATTTCATAGCATGTGAGTATAAATAAATATATTTTTCTTTTTTTTTTTGGTAGTCACAATCATGAGTCACAAAACAATAAAATATCAAGTACAAATAATTTATATCCAATATGTGGAAAACCACAAGATTCAAACGATGACGCCCGGTACTGCTATGAAATCGTATTTTATTGTTTAAACCATGCTTGGCTAGGTGATGCACGAATTATGGACGTGGGACCTTTAAAATTATGTGAATATTGTTTTCGAGAAAGTTCTATAGATAGAACTTGGGTTACTGAGCCCAGATTTGCATATTTTTATAAAAAAGAATGTCATAATATAAATTTACATGAATTAGAAACTATACCACAAGACTACTATCGTTGTCATAATTGCGAATGTGAATTATATACATCATGGAATAAACAAGAATGTGCCAGACAATAATAATGAAGAAGAGAGAAAAGGTATGTACTATTTATGAAAAGAAAAAATATTATATTATTTAAATTTTTATTTTTTTCACAGATTTATTTACACCTCACACACACACACACACTCAGCGTTCTTATAAAATTCACCAAGTACGAGACATCAGGCAGAGGGATAGTCGCATTAGGACATTGTATACTTTTAACATGTATCTCAGCAGATTTTACTGTGATAAAGCGTACTCTGTTTTAAAAAATATAATAAATAAAATAAAAATGTATATAAACAATTGTAATTTTGAATTGTGTACAGATATAAATCATTCGAATTGTTGTCGTCCCACATAAATAAATATAAAAGATAGAGAGATAGAAAGGGTGGCATGTATACTTTTACCATGTATCTCAGCAGAATTTACTGTGATAAAGCGTACTCTATTTTAAAAAATATAATAAATAAAATAAAAATGTATATAAACAATTGTAATTTTGAATTGTGTACAGATATAGATTATTCTAATTGTTGTTGTCCCACATAAATAAATATAAAAGATAGAGAGATAGAGAGGGTGGCAGGGGCAGAGGAAGATAGCGGCAGGGGCGGAGGGAGAGGGCGGCAGGTTCGGAGGGAGAGGGTTGCAGGAGTGAGATCTATATTATTTATCTGAACAATACACACACGCACACAAACACACACACAACGCATGTGGGTTGCATAGATAAAATTCAACAGAACAACAGCAGCACTCAGCGCAACACACGCATGTGGGTTGCATACAACCTAGGCGTGCAAACACTAGCTTAATACCAAGACCGGAAGCGGAAGTGGGCTCGTACCCGCCGATTATACCTACTGTCTCCCATATAAATGGAATATCTTTCTTTAAAAGTGTAGTTAGGGGTTTCGCTAATTCTGCGAAATCAGGTATAAACCGACGATAAAATCCTACTAATCCCAAAAGTTACCTAACGTCTTTTACGGTTTTTGGTGTCGGAAATTTCTCTATTGCATCTATTTTTGACAGATCTGGTTTGACTCCTTCTGCTGAAATAATGTGACCTAAATACGCGGTTCAATCGTCAGTAACGGATATAAGAACCTACAGAGGAGCATGCGCAGATTCGGACCACTTTATGGTAGCAGCAACCCTAAGACAAAAAGTGAAAAGAACCTCAAAAAATAGTAGTAAAAAAATAAAATGGAATACAGAAAATCTGAATAATGAAAGTATAAGAGAGAAATATATACAAGAACTAGATAAAAATCTAAAAGAAGTAATAAATTATGAAGATGACATAGAAACAAAATGGAATGGTATAAAGACATGCATACAGGAAGCAAGTCAAAAATGGGTAGGAAAAGAAAAACAAGATAAAAGAAAATACTGGTATAATGACGAATGTAAGAAAATGGCAGATAAAAAGAAAAATGCAAGAATAAAATGGCTACAAACAAAAAAAAATGAAGACAAACAACTATATGGAAAAATAAGAAACGAATGCAACAAAACTTTAAGAAAAAACAAGAGAGAATGGACAGAGAATCAGATTAAAGAAATAGAAGAAGAAAGGCAGAAAAGAAATACAAAAAGATTTTACAAACAAATTCAAGCACAAAATAAAACACAGAAAATCAAAGTACATGGCATAAAAAATATAAATGGTAGAATAGCAGAAAACGAACAAGAATATAAACAAATTTGGATTAACCACTTTAAAGATTTATTAACAGATACAAAAGATGAAAATGAATTTGAAACCCAAAACAATGAACAAGATAGAATAGTAGAAGAGCCAACGCTAAAAGAAGTACAAGAAATAATAAAAAAATGTCACAATGGAAAAACACCAGGTAAAGATGGAATAAATATTGAATTAATAAAATATGGAGGGGTAGTCTTGCAACAACAAATATACGAACTCATAAAGAAAATATGGAGAGATGAAAAGATGCCAAAAGAATGGGAATCTGGACTAATAGTGACAATTCATAAAAAAGGTGACCAGCAAGTATGTAAAAACTACAGAGGTATTACTATGTTGAATACGGTATATAAAATACTATCCACATTAATACAAAGGAGATTAGTAAATGCAGAAAATAACATAATTGGACAATATCAATGTGGATTCAGTAAAGGCAGATCAACAACAGACGCCATACATACAGTCAAACAAATAATTGAAGAATCAGTTGAATACAATCGGAATATAGAAATGCTATTTATTAATTTCCAGCAAGCCTTTGACTCCATTAAAAGAAAAAAGCTTATGACAACACTTGAGGAGCTAAATATACCAACAAAATTAAGAAGACTAATCTTGATGACAATGAGGAAAAATAAAATAAGCATTATAACACAAAAAGGGGAGACAGAAGAGATCGAGATAAATAAAGGGGTCAGACAAGGAGATGTGCTGTCGGCAACATTGTTCAACCTAGCTTTAGAATATGTACTTAGAAAAATAAATAAAGGAAGGCTTAGAACACGAGGAGGACAAATAATAGCATATGCCGACGACATAGTTATTGCAACGAAGAACAGGAATATAATGATAGAAATGATGCAAGAAATAATGATCGAAGGAGATAAGATAGGATTAAAAATCAACGAAGCAAAAACCAAAATAATGCTGCTAGGAAAAAATGCTGAAAACAAAGGAATAAAAATCGGAGAACACACATTTGAACAAGTAGATACGTTTAAATATCTAGGAATTATGTTATCAAGTAAAGGAGAAAGAGAAACAGAAATTAAGGAAAAGATTATAGCAACAAGTAGAGCTTTTTACGCAAATAAAAAAATATTAAAAAGCAAACTATTAACAAAAAATACCAAAATCAGAATATACAAATCAATAATAAGACCAATAACATTATACGCAGCTGAAACAATCACAATGACAAAAAAAGAAGAAGAAGATCTAAAAATAATGGAACGCAAAATAATACGAACAATTCTAGGACCAATCAAGGTATCAGAAAATGAATACAGAATAAGAATGAACCATGAAATAGAACAAGAATTAAAAGGAGAAAATATAGTGAAAAAAATTAAACAACAAAGAATGAGATGGCTTGGCCATGTATGGAGAGCAGAAGAAAGGGATACAATAAGATCAATAGTCGAGTGGAGCCCAGGCGGAAGAAGAAGACGAGGCAGGCCCAGATCAACATGGATGAGAGAAGTGGAAGAAGATCTAAAAACAGCTGGAATTAGCAACTGGAAGAACAAAACAAGAAATAGGGAGTTGTGGAGGAATATTATAAAGAACATCTAAGAAACAGGAACGGAGATTGATCCACTCCAATAAAATTGGATCTAGAAAGCTTCGAAGGAAGCGGCGCAACCCCATGGGGGTGTTAAGCCACTATATATATATATATATATATATATATATATATATATATATATATATATATATATATATATATATATATAAATACGAGGTTTCTCTACGTACAAATTCACATTTACTAGGTTTTAATTTTAAATGAAATTTCCGCAATCTATTAAACACGTCTTTAATTTTCATTAAATGTTCTTCTATATTATCTCCCGAAAATATGCATATATCATCTAAATAAACATAACATCTTTCCCCAACTAATCCACTTAGTACACAATACATCAGCCTTTGAAATGTACTTCGCGCATTACATAAACCGAACGGCAATCTATTCCATTGATAATGCCCCCACGACGAACTAAACCCAGTCTTTTCCTTATCTTCCTCAGCAATTTCTACCTGGTGGTACCCTGATGCTAAATCTAAGGTTGTAAATAAAGCAGCACCATTCATATGCGAAATTGTATCTTGCAAATTCGGCAACGGTTAGAATCATTCGTCGTTATTTTATTTAACTCGCGAAAGTCTACACACAGTCTAACTTTCGTCAAACCGTCCGACAGTTCTCGATTTACTAAGACAATAGGAGCTGACCAAACTGAGACACTCTCCTTAATAATACCGTCTTTTAACTATTCGTCAATTTGTTTTTGCAATGTTTCTTTTTGCGTGAATGGAACACGATACGGCCTTTTTGCAATTGGATGAACATCATCTGTTATAATCCGATGTTTCACTTTCGATGTGCAACCTAACTTTACTCCCGGCTGTATGAATATATCTTTGTATTCTTATAACACTTTTTCAACTTTTTGCCTACCGTTACTTGGTAAGTGATCTAAATGAAATAAGGTTCGAAAATTTACTTCTTGTACGGATGCTATTACGCTACTCGGTTCGCTAAACGTACTAATGTCCTCTTTGACATTTTCCTCAAAACCCACAATGGTTTTAGCAGGGATAAACACACTGTCTTACGACACATTCATGAGCTTTACCGGTACCACGGTCTCATCGCTCCTAGCAAGCACTCTAGCTGCTATAACTCCTTGAATTTCCAGTTCGACTGGCTCAATTAAGACACATCCTGCTTTATTTAAAACATTTAACTCAACATTCCTTCCTGCTAAGCATACAGCTTCAGACCTAGGATGTATTGTAATATTCTTTTTAATACGAACCGATCCTTGTTAGCATTTTCCGTACTATTTTCAATTTTAACTTCCGAAGAAATTCCGGTAATTTCCATATTATTGCCTGAACCGTTTGAAACGACCGCATTATAGTAAACCTTGACAATTTCCTCGATATGAACCTTTTTCAATTTACTTGTTGGCACACTTTCCTTTAACAATACATCTTCAGGGCTTGTACCTGATGTTCCATCTCTTTCTAAGCTACTGTTTTGACACAGTGAGCTGCTACCTACAAAGTTACTTTGCAATCCGCTTTTTTGAATTATTTAAATTTTCATCATTTTTACGGCATGTACCTACAGCTTTATTACTTTCGTCAAAATTACTTCCTTTGCTTTCACGATTACAAAATTTTGAACTATCGTGAGTCATCTCTGTACTGTATGAGTCACTGTTTTCGCTAGTGCAATCTCGCCTTTCAGTTTTGATTTCTTCCCGATTAATTTCCCTACAATGCGGGCCATTCTTCTCGCTAACCGTTTCTCGATTTGCTTCAAGATTTTTAGTTTCCGTTACTTCGAGATTTAATTGATTATCACGCGAATTACTTTCTTTACTCAATCGTACGTGATTTTCTTCGGGACGTTGAATCTTTATACTCCTGAGAGTATCTTCACTAACTCGCGAACCATGATCGACTCTAAACCGTCCGTAATATTCTTCGCGACGTGGAGTCTTTTTACTCCCGTGAATATCTTCTCTAACTCGCGAAACTTGTTCGTCGCTAAACCGTACGCGATGTTCTTCGCGATGTTGGGCCTTTATACTCCCGTGAGTATCTTGCTTTGTACTCGACACATAATCGCGAAGTGGGACTTCCGTGTCATACAAAGAACCTAACGATCGTTTTGTTTTATAGTTATTCGTAGTACGAGGTGCTGAAATAAAATGATTTTCGTTTAATTTTGTAACATAAAGTTCCTGATTCTCTGCTAGATTCGCTTTTTCGCTTAGAAATTCGTAACCGCTACTATTTGCCTTTCTTCCAAATTTATCTTTAGTGTTTTGTGTAATTGTTGAAATCGCGAGTCGTTCCGAACAAATTACTATCTCATTACATGCATAATTAATTTGAGCTTTATACTCCGTTAAAAAATCTACACCAAGTATCCCGTCGGTAAATACTACTACGGCCTACATGTAATTTTACTCTCGTAGTCCCAACTAATTCCTTCCCAGAAATACCTACAATACTACACGTGCGTGCGATCAACTACATACCGCTTGATAATACTAACGCATGCACCAGTATCAATTAAAAATTCTAAATTTCTACCATAAACAACTAATTCTACTTTGTTACTTTTTCTACTACTAGGGAGAGTGGTTACTAAATCATTTTTTCGCGGTTCTCTATTACGGCCGCGCGAATCGGGACAAACATCCGCAGCCATATCTAGTTTAAATCTTTGTTATACGTAATTTCTTTCATTCCCTTCTTTGGAAATTTAGACGGGTTTATAACAGAACGACAAATATCTGCTTGGTGTCCGCGCTTATTACATCTTTTGCATATTATATTGTAACGACAATCTTTTGCAAAATGGCCGAATTTTTGACAATTGAAACAACGGCTTTTATTTCTAAAATTAGATTCGAGACTCCTGTCTCGATTATTTTCGTTTTAATGCGTGTTCTTTTCTAAGTTCTTTTCCACATTTTGCATGTGACTCAAAGTTAAAACTTGAATTAGTTTATCAATTGATGCCGTTAAATTTGATTCATTTGCTCGCGTACTTTCATTTTCGGCCGAAGTTTTAACTGCTATTCTATTAACAAAATCTGAATCCTCGCGACGCATCATGTTAAATGCCGATTCTGATTTCTTTGCAACTTCTACTGCTTTATCAAAAGTTTTTAGATTTTCGTAAAACACATCTCTTTGTTAATGTGGTATAATTCCCGAAACAAATTGATTTAATAGAAGTTTTTTATATATCGCAAATTATCTTCACGCGCTCCTTCCGAATTATCTTCGAAGCTCTCTATAAAACAGTTACCTAACGCATGTAGTCTACATACATAAGCTGAAATTGTTTCATCCCTATTCTGATAGCAACTATTAAATGCCTTTGTATCATTCTCGAGTCTTACTTGGGTTGATATCTTTCCAATAAATCCCTTTTGATTACTTTCCAATCTTTCGAATCTCTAGTTTTTGAATTATTTTTAATATACCATGCCGCGTCTCCAAGTAAATTTAATTTCACTACACTAATTACATAATCTGAATTCCATTTTCCAATACTCTTACAATTCTCAATTTTGTCTATAAAATCTACTACGCTTTCATCTGATTTTCTCGAAAATGTTGGAATTTTCATAATAACCCCAGATAAGGATGAAACTGCTACTAAGTAGTCTAACATCTGTTGATCATTGAATCGGAGTGAACCAGTTGTTTCACTCAAATCGGGTGAACCAGTTGTGTTCGGCATTTTAATTGCTTTAGTTTATTAGCAATGAAGCAATAACTACACAAAGTTCTTTATTGCTTTACACTTCTACCGACTTAGGGGCTCGGGACTACCTAGCTGACCGTAATAAATCCACTCAGAATTTAATTACGTATATAAAACTCTTTTGTCGTTCTGCAAGTACGACAACTACCAATTTCCAAATAAAATGAACACAACAGATACCTATTCTCAACAAATGCAAATATTGACTCTACAAATACCTCAAAAATCAAAATGTAATAATAACACACAGTAGTTTAAAAAGGCGACCTCAGAGTTGCTATGCTATCAGCCTAGGTTCAACACCTCACACTACTACTACCAAAGTAATAATGTTAATTCTACTTACTATTCATCACTGATAAGCCACGGATGAAGCACTTTATTAGTTTATATTATAAGACTCTACAGTTAAAAATAGTAAATGATTAAAAATACGTAAAATTAATTAAGTTCGATCTAGACTCGGACGACGACGGCTTCAACACACAACACAAAAATATCTAAAGTCACTAAGACAATTTAGTTATCAAAATTTAGAAAGATTCGCAAGACTGTCACAATAAGATCACTCAGATCTGTTCAGTTTAAAGTCAGCGGAGAGAATTCCCTTAGATAAAATTATGTGGAAGGAACTCATAATTTTACCCCTACTTTTCCCAATAAGGGTGTGTTTCTTACACCCTCATTGGCTATTTCAAATATTCTACAGCGTTAGTTTCATTAACTGACTCCCGTCCGAGCGGCAACGGTGGAAGACGCAAAATAAATCTCTAACGGACTTTTTGAGACCTCCACGTATTTGTCGCCGGACGCTGTCAATCATGAAATATGATCTTAAGATTTCTTTAACATTCTATTCTTAAAAACTGCACTTTTCTATTTAGCTTTTAAAATTTATTGCTTCCTTAACCCCATGTAGTACCATTTACTTTATTGCTCTCAAATGTTCCAACGAAAAGCAATCTTAAAACCTTACAAAAATCTACATTTACAATACTATGTTTTTCTACCACTGTCCTTTTATTACGTTAGCTGCAAGTACAGCTGGCATATTACTTAATTTATTTAAACAATTTCCTCTAAAATGAGGAGCCGCAGAGCGAGCTTGTTACATTTGCATGTCCAATGCTAAAATTATCCATAGTATAGATCCTACAGAATGAATATGAATGTTTTAAAAAAAATATGTATTTCAAGAATAGGTAATATCTGACTTTATTTTTGTAAAAATTCATATAAATATTTGTTTCTGCGGCCTTGATACGCTTTCCACGTCCAAGGTTTTTACCTTCCTCTGGATCTGTGTTTTCTTCTCTTGCAGATTCGGTTGATGTCTCTGGTTTAAATACAATTTCTGTAACAGAGTCTGATATTGTACATTCTGGTTTAAAGTTTACATCGTGGCTTATAATAGTTTTATTTCTTCCGGGCATGAACACTCGAAATCCATCTCTAAGTCCATGATACCCTACAAACAAACCAACGACACTTTTTGCATCCCACTTTTTACGTTTTTGTTTAGGGACATGTACATAACATTCTGTACCAAATACTCTCAAATGCTTCAAATCATTCACAACCTTACCAGACCACAATTCAAAGGGAGTTTTTCCTTCCACACAAGTTGAACCCGTCAAATTTAGTAGGTATACTGCTGTATTACATGCTTCACCCCATAACTTTACTGGTAGTCCATGAGCCTGTAACGAGCTAATTCAACGACAGTTCTATTTTCACGTTCAGCAGCTCCATTTTGCTGTGGACTCTATGGTGTTGAAGTGCGAAACAAGACTCCAAATTCTCTTGTAATTCTCCTGACATCCTCTGAAATAAACTCCCCCCCATTATCACACAATATTTCTTTAACAACGTGTCCATTTGTTTTAGTTTCATTCAAAAATTCATTTAAACATCTCACAATTTTGTTTTTCTTTGATAAGAAAAATATTCGCCGATATTTACTAAAATCATCTTTAAAAAGTAAAAATTATTGGTTACCTCCAATTGATATATTTTCCATCGGACCACACACATCGGCATAAATTAATTCACCAACCTTAAGCGGACGATTTGGACGTTGACCAAAATGTTTTCTATGGGACTTACCAAGCGCACATCCGTCGCAAAACTCACCCTCTTGCGGTACATTTATGCCATACCGTTTAAGAACTTGTTTTACATGTCGCTTATTTTGATGGCCTAATCTTTCGTGCCATAGCTGTAAAGTATTATTTGTGCTAGCCAGATATACACACTCATGACTTGGTATAATCACATGCATGTCAAGTAGATATAAATCTCCAACTAGTTTTTTGCTGAATTCACAACTAGTAGCATCGGCTTGGAACTTATATCCTTTGGCAACAGCTTTGTGAACTGAAAATAAATGCCGACTAGCATCGGGAATATACCAGACATTTTCTAAATAGCTACGATACCACCTAGAACCAATTTTTATGTCCACATTTACATAACCTTGTCCGAAAGCCAATGATTTTGTATTTCCGCTAAAACCATACATAACACGAGGAGTAGCAAATGGTTTGTAGTTTGTCAAATATTGTCTATTAAAAGTAATATGTGTTGCTGCACCGCTGTCCGCTATCCACTTGTCAGTGTCAGTTTGCCTATCAAAACAAACAAAACTGTGAATTTTAGACTGCTCACCTGATTTCAGTTGTACCTCTTTTTCATTTTTATGTTTTAAATGACAATTCTTTGCAAAATGCCCTGTCATTTTACATTTAAAACATGTTTTCATAGTCTTTGCATTTAATGTTAGTGGCTTCAAATTCTTTTCAGATGTTACAGGAGCGTTCTTTTCCGTAAATTTACCACCAGACCGATTGTATTTCACTTTAGCGTAGAACGTAGATTTATTTGCTTCAACATTATCCCTTTGCTCGATAGTTCGAAGTTTCTCTATTAATGTTTTAATATTACGTTCAGCTAAAGGCATAGCTTCCCACACATTTCGAAATTCACGAAATCCGTTACCCAAAGTAGATAACACTCGAGCAATTAAAACTCGATCGCTCAAGCAAGATTCACCTTGTTTACTCAGAGCATCATTTAATTCAGCAAAATGTTTTTGTAATTGTGCTACATGGGTTGCTAAATCTTCGGTTGAATCACGTTCCCATCTGAAGAATTCCTCTAATAAACGATCTAATCGTTGTTCGCTACTTTGTTTAAAAACAGCAATTAAAACTTCCCAAATTTCTTTAGCACTCTTACATGTCATGACTAACGTCGATGGTTCATCTTCTAGAGAAGTCAAAAGATATAACATAGCTTCAGCATCTGCTGATTCCCATTTTACTAAATCTTTTTCATATTTCTCCTCTTCTGTGCCATAATCTTTTCTTTCAGGCATTTTTCTTGCACCTGTTACAATGTCTATCAACCCTTGTCTTTTAAGTAGTAACATGACTAACATTTTCCATTTAGTCCAGTTAGATGAACCAGTCAATTTTTCAATAGTCACTTTATCAAAGGTGCTCGCCATAGTCTCTGCAAATTAAATCTTGTACAATAGTCACTTGTTATATTAGCGCATCTGGGCCCATAACCTGATGATGAAATAATTTGTAGATGTTAAGTAAAGGCAAGGATTTAATAAATGCAATAAATACAAGACTATATAAAAATGACATAAAATAGAGTACATAACAAAACACAACTTATGAATAAATATATATACATAGATATGCTATAATGTAAAAATATAATCAAAGATATCTAACTAACTAAACTAATATCGAGATATCTTCAATAATATCCATTTCAAGAATAGGTAAAATCTGACTTTATTTTTGTAAAAAATTATATAAATAATAGCTTCCGCACCCGAATTTTATAATTCTTCATCATATTTTAGCTAAAAGAAAACATTGCAACAAAAAAATTGCAATTTCAAGTGTAGTAGGTATTCTAAAATCTAGCCCATGTAGCTTACAATATACACCGTATTCATCAAGAATAGATAAAATCTGACTTTAATTTAGTAAAAAATCATATAAATATTTGGTTCCGCGCCCGAATTTTTTAATTTTTCATCATATTTTAGCTAAAAGAAAACATTGTAACAAGAAAATTGCTATTTCAAGTGTGGTAGGTATTCTAGAATTCGGCCCATGTAGCTTACAATATACAAAGTATTCATTAAAAAGACACCCAAAATATGAATGTTTATAATCTGATTGGTACCACGTTTTGGTCACTTTTGCATGGCCAATGCTTAAAACCATTTATAATATAGATCCTAAAGCATGAATATGAACGTTTTAACATAAATATCCATTTCAAGAATAGGTAAAATCTGACTTTATTTTTGTAAAAAAACATATAAATATTTGCTTCCGCGCCCGCATTTTATAATTCTTCATCATATTTTAGCTAAAAGGAAACATTGCAACAAGAAAATTGCTATTTCAAGTGTGTTAGGTATTCTACAATTCAGGCCTTGTACCTTACAATATACAACGTATTCATCAAGAATAGGTAAAATTTGACTTTGTTTTTGTAAAAAATCATATAAATATTTGCTTCCGCGCCCTAACTTTATAATTCTTAATTACATTTTAGTTAAATGAAAAAATTGCAACAAGAAAATTTCTATTTCAAGTATGGTAGGTATTCTAGAATCTAGCCCCTGTAGCTTACAATGGACAAGGTATTCACTAAAATGACTCCCAAAAATTGAAATTTTATTATCTGATTGGTACCACGTTTTGGTCACTTTTGCATGTCCAATGCTAAAATTATCCATAGTATAGATCCTAAAGCATGAATATGAATGTTTTAACATAAATATCCATTTCAGGAATAGGTAAAATCTGACTTAATTTTTGTAAAAAAATCATATAGATATTTGCTTCCGCGCCTGAATTTTTTTATTTTTCATCATATTTTAACTAATAGACAACATTGCAACAAGAAAATTGGTATTTCAAGTGTAGTAGGTGTTCTAGAATTTAGCCCATGTAGCTTACAACGTATTCATCAAGAAAAGATAAAATCTGACTTTATTTTTGTAAAAAATCATATAAATATTTGCTTCCGCGCTCGAATTTTATAATTTTTTATCATATTTTAGCTACAAGAAAGCATTGCAACAAGAAAAATGCTATTTCAAGTGTGGTAGGTATTCTAGAATCCAGCCCATGTAGCTTACAATATACAACGTATTCATTAAAATGACTCTCGAAAATTGAATGTGTGTTATCTGATTGGTACCACGTTTTGGTCACTTTTGAATGTCCAATGCTTAAAACCATTCATAGTATAGATCCTAAAGCATGAATAAAAATGTTTTAACAATAATATCCATTTCAAGAATAAGTAAAATCTGACTTTATTTTTGTAAAAAATCATATAAATATTGGCTTCCGCGCCCGAATTTTACAATTCTTCATCATATATTAGCTAAAAGAAAACATTGCAACAAGAAAATTGCTGTTTCAAGTGTGGTAGGTATTCTAGAATCCAGCCCATGTAGCTTACAATATACAACGGATTCATCAAGAATAGGTAAAATCTGACTTTATTTTTGTAAAAAATCATATTAACATTTGCTTCTGCGCCCGAATTTTATAATTCTTCAACATATTTTAGCTAAAAGAAAACATTGCAACAAGAAAATTGCTACTTCAAGTGTGGTAGGTATTCTAAAATCCAGCTCATGTAGCTTACAATATGCAACGTATTAATCAAGACTAGGTAAAATTTGACATTATTTTTGAAAAAAATCATATAATTATTTGCTTCCGCGATCGAATTTTATAATTCTTTATAATATTTTAGCTAAAAGAAAACATTGCAACAAGAAAATCGCTATTTCAAGTGTGATAGGTGTTCTACAATCCAGCCCGTGTAGATTACAGTATACAACGTATTTATTAAAATGACACCCGAAAATTGAATGTTTATTATTTGATTCGTACCACGGTTGGTCACTTTCGCATGTCCAATGCTTAAAACCGTCCATAATATAGATCCTAAAGCATGAATAAGAATATTTTAACAAAAATATCCACTTCAAAAATAAGTAAAATCTGACTTTATTTTTGTAAAAAATCTATTTGCTTCCGCGCCCAAATTTTACAATTCTTTATCATATTTTAGCTAAAAGAACACATTGCAACAAGATAATTGCTATTTCAAGTGTGGTAGGTATTCTAGAATCCAGCCCATGTAGCTTACAATATACAACGTATTCATCAGGAATAGGTAAAATCTGACTTTATTTTTGTAAAAAATCATATAAATATAAGCTTCCGCGCCCGAATCTTATAATTCTTCATCATATTTTAAATGTGGTAGGTATTCTAGAATCCAGCCCATGTTGCTTACAATATACTACGTAATCATAAAATGACACCCGAAAATTGAATGTTTATTGTATGATTCGTACCAAGTTTTGATCACTTTTGCATGTCCAATGCTTAAAACCATCCATAATATAGATCCTAAAGCATGAATATGAATGTTTTAACAAATATATCCATTTTAAGAATAGGTAAAATCTGACTATATTTTTTTAAAAATTCATATAAATGTTTGCTTCCGTGCCCGAATTTTATAATTCTTCATCATATTTTAGCTAAAAGAAAACATTGCAACAAGATAATTGATATTTCAAGTGTGGGTAGGTATTCTAGAATCCAGCCCATGTAGCTTACAATATACGACGTATTCATCAAGAAAAGATAAAATCTGACAATATTTTTGTAAAAAATCATATAAATATTTGCTTCCGCGCCCGAATTTTCAAATTTTTCATCATATTTCAGATAAGAAAACATTGCAACAAGAAACTAGCTATTTCAAGTGTGGTAGGTATTCTAGAATCCAGCCCATGTAGCTTGCAATATACAACGTATTCAATAAACTCTGAGATAGCGCGTGAATGTTTATTATCTGATTGGTACAACGTTTTGCTCACTTTTGCATGTCCATTGCTTAAACCATCCATAGTGTAGATCCTAAAACATGAATATGATTGTTTTAACAAAAATATCATTTTCAAGAATAGGTATAATCTGACTTTATTTTTGTGAAAAATCATATAAATATTTGCTTCCGCGACCGAATTTCATAATTCTCTATCATATTTTAGTTAAAAGAAAACATTGCAACAAGAAAATTGCTATTTAAAGTGTCATAGGTATTCTAGAATCCAGCCCATGTAGCTTATAATATACAACGTATTCATTCAAATGACACCAGAAAATTGAATGTTTATTATCTGATTGGAACCACGTTTTGGTCACTTTTGCATGTCCAATGCTTAAAAACCATTCATAGTATAAATAGTAAAGCATGAATATGAATGTTTTAACAAAAATATCCATTTCAAGAAGAGGTAAAATCTGACTTTATTTTTGTAAAAAATCGTATAAAAATTTGCTTCCTCGCCCGAGTTTTATAATTCTTAATCATATTTTAGCTAAAAGAAAACATTGCAACAAGAGAATTGCTATTTTAAGTGTGGAAGGTATTCTAGAATCCAGCCCATGTAGCATACTACATACAACGTATTCATCAGAAATAGGTAAAATCTGACATTATTTTTGTAAAAATCATATAAATATTTGCTTCATCGCCTGAATTTCATAATTCTTAATCATATTTTGGCTAAATGAAAACATTGCAACAAGAAAATTGCTATTTCAAGTGTGGTAGCTATTCCAGAATCCAGCCCATGTAGCTTACAATATACAACGTATTCATCAAGAATAGGTAAAATCTGACATTATTTTTGTAAAATATCATATAAATATTTGCTTCCGCGCCAGAATTTTATAATTCTTAATAATATTTTAGCTAAAAGAAAACATTGCAACAAGAAAATTGCTATAACAAGTGTGGTAGGTGTTCTAGAATCCAGAACATGTAGCTTACAATATACAACGTATTCATTCAAATGACACCGGAAAATTAAATGTATATAATCTGAGTGTTACCACGTTTTGGTCACTTTTGCATGTCCAATGCTAAAATTATCCATAGTATAGATCCTAAAGCATGAATATGATTGTTTAAACAAAAATATCCTTTTCAAGAATAGGTAAAATCTGACTTTATTTTTGTAAAAAATCATATAAATATTTGCTTTTGCGACCAAATTTTATAATTTTTTATCATATTTTAGCTTAAAGAAAACATTGCAACAAGAAAATTGCTATTTCAAGTGTGGTAGGTATTCTAGAATCCAGCCTATGTAGCTTACAATATACAACGTATTCATCAAGAATTGGTAAAATCTGACATTTTTTTGTAAAAAATCATATAAATATTTGCTTCCGCGCCTGAATTTTATAATTCTTAATCATATTTTAGCTAAAAGAAAACATTGCAACAAGAAAATTGCTATATCAAGTGTGGTTGGTATTCTAGAATCCAGCCTCTGTATCTTACAATATACAACGTATTCATTCAAATGACACCGGAAAATTGAATGTTTATAATCTGATTGTTACCACGTTTTGGTCACTTTTGCATGTCCAATGCTAAAATTATCCACAGTATAGATCCTAATGCATGAATATGAATGTTTTAACAAAAATATCCATTTCAAGAATAGGTAAAATCTGACTTAATTTTTGTAAAAAATCATATAAATATTTGCTTCCGCGCCTGAATTTTATAATTCTTTATCATATTTTCGCTGAAAGAAAACATTGCAACAAGAAAATTGCTATTTCAAGTGTGGTAGGTATTCCAGAATCCAGCCCATGTAGCATACAATATACAACGTATTCATCAAGAATAGGTAAAATCTGACATTATTTTTGTAAAAAATCATATAAATATTTGCTTTCGCACCTGAATTTTATAATTCTTAATCATATTTTAGCTAAAAGAAAACATTGCAACAAGAAAAATGCTATATCAAGTGGTAGGTATTCTAGAATCCAGCCCATGTAGCTTACAATATACAACGTATTCATTCAAATGACACCGGAAAATTGAATGTTTATAATCTGATTGATACCACGTTTTGGTCACTTTTGCATGTCCAATGCTAAAATTATCCATAACATAGATCCTAAAGCATGAATATGAATGATTTAACAAAAATATTCATTTCAAGAATAGGTAAAATCTGACTTAATTATTGTAAAAAATCATACAAATATTTGTTTCCGCGCCTGAATTTTATATCTCTATATCATATTTTAGCTAAAAGAAACACTGTAACAAGAAAATTGCTATATAAAAAAATGGTAGGTATTCTAGAATCCAGCCCATGTAGCTTACAATATACAACATATTCATCAAGAATAGGTAAAATCTGACTTTATTTTTGTAAAAAATCACATAAATATTTGCTTCCGCGCCTGAATTTTATAATTTTTCATCATATTTTAGATAAAAGAAAGCATTGCAACAAGAAAATTGCTATTTCAAGTGTGGTAGGTATTCTAGAATCCAGCCTATGTAGCTCACAACATACAACGTATTCATTAAAATGACAACCGAAAATTGAATGTTTATTATCTGATTGGTACCACGTTTTGGTCGCTTTTGAATGTCCAATGCTTAAAACCATCCAAGGGATAGATCGTAAAGCATGAATATGAATGTTTTAACAAAATTATCCATTTCAAGAATAGGTAAAATCTGAATTTATTTTTGTAAAAAATCTTATAAATATTTGCTTCCGCGCCCGAATTTTATAATTCTTTATCATATTTTAGCGAAAAGAAAACATTGCAGCAAGAAAATTGCTATTTCAAGTGTGCCAGGTTTTCTAGGATCCAGCCCATGTAGCTCTCAATATACATCGTATTCATTAAAATGACACCCGTAAATTAAATGTTTATTATCTGATTAGTACCACGTTTTAAACACTTTTGAATGTCCAATGCTTAAAACCATATATAGGATAGATCCTAAAGCATGAATATGAATGTTTTAACAAAAATATCCATTTCAAGAATAGGTAAAATCTGACTTTATTTTTGTAAAAAATCTTATAAATATTTGTTTCCGCGCCCGAATTTTATAATTCCTTTTCATATTTTAGGTAAAAGAAATCATTGCAACTAGAAAATTACTATTTCAAGTGTGGTAGGTATTCTAGAATCCAGCCCATGTAGCTTACAATATACAACGTATTCATCAAGAAAAGGTAAAATCTGACTTTATTTTTGTAAAAAATCATATAAATATTTGCTTCCGCGCCCGTATTTTATAATTCTTTATTATATTTTATCTAAAAGGAAACATTGCAACAAGAAAATTGCTATTTCAGGTGTGGTAGGTATGCTAGAATCCAGCACATGTAGCTTACAATATACAACGTATTCATCAAGAATAGGTAAAATCTGACTATATTTTTGTGAAATATCATATAAATATTTGCTTTCGCGCCCAAATTTATAATTCTTTTTTAGCTAAAAGAAAACATTGCAACAAGAAAATTGCTATTTCAAGTGTGTTAGGTATTCTACAATTTAGGCCTTGTACCTTACAATATACAACGTATTCATCAACAATAGGTAAAATCTGACTTTATTTTTGTAAAAAATCATATAAATATTTACTTCTGCGCCAAAATTTTATAATTGTTCATCATTTTTTAGCTAAAAGAAAACATTGCAACAAGAAAATTGCTATTTCAAGAATGGTAGGTATTCTAGAATCCAGCCCATGTAGCTTACAATATACAACGAATTCATTAAAATGACACCCAAAAATTTAATGTTTATTATCTGATTGGTACCACGTTTTGAACACTTTTGAATGTCCAATGCTTAAAACCATCCATAGGATAGATCCTAAAGCATGAATATGAATGATTTAACAAAAATATCCATTCCAAGAATAGGTAATATCTGACTTAATTATTGTAAAAAATCATATAAATATTTGTTTCCGCGCCTGAATTTTATATCTCTATATCATATTTTAGCTAAAAAAAAACATTGTAACAAGAAAATTGCTATATCAAAAATGGTAGGTATTCTAGAATTCAGCTCATGTAGCTTACAATATACAACGTATGCATCAAGAAAAGGTAAAATATTACTTTATTTTTGTAAAAAATCGTATAAATATTTGCTACCACGCCCGAATTTTATAATTTTTCATCTTATTTTAGCTAAAAGAAAGCATTGCAACAAGAAAATTGCTATTTCAAGTGTGGTAGGTATTCTAGAATCCAGCCATGTAGCTTACAATATACAACGTATTCATTAAAATGACACCCGAAAATTGAATGTTTATTATCTGATTGGTACCACGTTTTGAACACTTTTGAATGTCCAATGCTTAAAACCATCCATAGGATAGATCCTAAAGCATGAATATGAATGATTTAACAAAAATATCTATTCCAAGAATAGGTAATATCTGACTTAATTATTGTAAAAAATCATATAAATATTTGTTTCCGCGCCTGAATTTTATATCTCTATATCATATTTTAGCTAAAAAAAACATCATAACAAGAAAATTACTATATAAAAAAATGGTAGGTATTCTAGAATTCAGCTCATGTAGCTTACAATATACAACGTATGCATCAAGAAAAGGTAAAATATGACTTTATTTTTGTAAAAAATCGTATAAATATTTGCTACCGCGCACGAATTTTATAATTTTTCATCGTATTTTAGCTAAAAGAAAACATTGCAACAAGAAAATTGTTATTTCAAGTGTGATAGATATTCTAGAATCCAGCCTATGTAGCTCACAACATACAACGTATTCATTAAAAAGACAACCGAAAATTGAATGTTTATTATCTGATTGGTACCACGTTTTGGTCGCTTTTGAATGTCCAATGCTTAAAACCATCCAAGGGATAGATCATAAAGCATGAATATGAATGTTTTAACAAAAATATCCATTTCAAGAATAGGTAAAATCTGAATTTATTTTTGTAAAAAATCTTATAAATATTTGTTTCCGCGCCCGAATTTTATAATTCTTTATCATATTTTAGCGAAAAGAAAACATTGCAGCAAGAAAATTGCTATTTCAAGTGTGCAAGGTTTTCTAGGATCCAGCCCATGTAGCTCTCAATATACAACGTATTCATTAAAATGACACCCGAAAATTGAATGTTTATTATCTGATTAGTACCACGTTTTAAACACTTTTGAATGTCCAATGCTTAAAACCATATATAGGATAGATCCTAAAGCATGAATATGAATGTTTTAACAAAAATATCCATTTCAAGAATAGGTAAAATCTGACTTTATTTTTGTAAAAAATCTTATAAATATTTGTTTCCGCGCCCGAATTTTATAATTCCTTATCATATTTTAGCTAAAGGAAAACATTGCAACTAGAAAATTACTATTTCAAGTGTGGTAGGTATTCTAGAATCCAGCCCATGTAGCTTACAATATACAATGTATTCGTCAAGAAAAGGTAAAATCTGACTTTATTTTTGTAAAAAATCATATAAATATTTGCTTCCGCGCCCGTATTTTATAATTCTTTATCATATTTTATCTAAAAGGAAACATTGCAACAAGAAAATTGCTATTTCAAGTGTGGTAGGTATGCTAGAATCCAGCACATGTAGCTTACAATATACAACGCATTCATCAAGAATAGGTAAAATCTGACTATATTTTTGTGAAATATCATATAAATATTTGCTTTCGCGCCCAAATTTATAATTCTTTATCATATTTTAGCTAAAAGAAATCATTGCAACAAGAAAATTGCTATTTCAAGTGTGTTAGGTATTCTACAATTTAGGCTTGTACCTTACAATATACAACGTATTCATCAACAATAGGTAAAATCTGACTTTATTTTTGTAAAAAATCATATAAATATTTACTTCTGCGCCAAAATATTATAATTCTTCATCATTTTTTAGCTAAAAATAAAACATTGCAACAAGAAAATTGCTATTTCAAGAATGGTAGGTATTCTAGAATCCAGCCCATGTAGCTTACAATATACAACGTATTCATTAAAATGACACCCGAAAATTGAATGTTTATTATCTGATTGGTACCACGTTTAGGTCACTTCAGCATGTCCAATGCTTAAAACCATCCATAGTATAGATCTTAAAGCATGAATATTAATGTTTTAACAAAAATATCTATTTTAAGAATAGGTAAAATCAGACTTTATTTTTGTAAAAAAATCATATAAATAATTGCTTCCACGTTCGAATTTTATAATTCTTTATCATATTTTAGCTAAAAGAAAACATTGCAACAAGAAAATTGTTATTTTAAATGTGGTAGGTATTCTAGAATCCAGCCCATGTAGCTTACAATATACAACGTATTCATCAAGAATAGGTAAAATCTGACATTATTTTTGAAAAAAATCAAATAAATATTTGCTTCCGCGCCTGAATATTATAATTGTTTAACATATTTTAGCTAAAAGAACACATTGCAACAAGAAAATTGCTATTTCAAGTGTGGTAGGTATTCTAGAAACCAGCCCATGTAGCTTAAAATATACAACGTATTCATTAAAAAAAGGAAAAATCTGACTTTATTTTTGTAAAAAAAATATAAATTTATGGTTCCGCGCCCGAATTTTATAATATTTTATCATATTTTATCTAAAAGAAAACATTGCAACAAGAACTTTGATTTTTCAAGGGTGGTAGGTATTCTAGAATCCAGTCCATGTAGCTTACAATATACAACGTATTTATTAAAATGACACCCGAAAATTGAATGTTTATTATCTAATTGGTTTCACGTTTTGGTCACTTTTGCATGTCTATTGCTTAAAACCATCCTTAGTATAGATCCGAAATTATGAATATGAATATTTTAACAAAAATATTCATTTCAAGTATAAGTAAAATCTGATATTATTTTTGTAAAAAATCATATAAATATTTGCTTCCGCGCCCGAATTTTATAATTCTTCATCATATTTTAGCTAAAAAAAAACATTTCAACCAGAAAATTGCTATTTCAGGTGAGGTAGGTATTCTAGAATTCAGCCCATGTAGCTTACAATATACATCGTATTCATCAAGAATAGGTAAAATCTGACTTGATTTTTGTAAAAAATCATATAAATATTTGCTTCCGCGCCCGAATAATATAAGTCTTCATCATATTTTAGCTAAAAGAAAACATTGCAACAAGGAAATTGCTATTTCAAGTGTGGTAGGTATTCTAGAATCCGGCCCATGTAGTTTACAATATACTACGTTTTCATTAAAATGACACCCGAAAATTAAATGTTTATTATCTGATTGGTATCACGTTATGGTCACTTTTGCATGTCCAATGCTAAAATTTTCCATAGTATAGATCTTAAAGCATGAATATTAATGTTTTAACAAAATTATCCATTTCAAGAACAATTAAAATCTGACTTTATTTTTGTAAAAAATCATATAAATCTTTGCTTCCGCGCCCGAATTTTATAATTCTTTATCATAGTTTAGCTAAAAGAAAACATTGCAACAAGAAAATTGCTATTACAAGTGTGATAGGTATTCTAGAATTCAGCCCATGTAGCTTACAATATACAACGTATTCATTAAAATGACACCCGAAAAATGAATGTTTATTACGTTTTGGCCTCTTTTGTTTAACAGGTACGTTCGCCTAAGACGAAATCAAATACTTGACATACAAGGGTTGCTTAGAAAATTTACTTGATCCAAAGTAATCCACTAATTATATTAATGCACGACTTATTAATGGTCAAGGGTAACGAAGGTCGCTGCCACCACTATCACGAATTTATTAGTCTGCCGCGATAGAAGCAGACAAAAGAAAATGATGACAGACACGGCTGTCTTCCGACAAAATTTATATGTATAAGTATAAGTATTTGTCGCCAGACGCTGTCAATCATGAAATGTGATCTTAAGGTTGCTTTCCCATTGTTTTCTCAAAAACTGCCCTTTTCTATTTAGTTTTTAAAATTTATTGCTTCCTTAACCCCATGTAGTACCTTTTACTTTATTGCTCTCAAATGTTCCAACGAAAAGCAATTTTAAAACCTTACAAAAATCTACATTTACAATATTATGTTTTTCTACCATTGTCCTTTTATTACGCCAGCTGCAAGTACAGCTGGCATATTACTTAATTTATTTAAACAATTTCCTCTAAAACGAAAAGCCGCAGAGCGAGCGTGTTACAACTTTTCTTATCCCCTTAAAATAAATTATCTTCCTAAAGGGCAAATAATTTATTATCCCAACTACTTAGTATTGGTAATACCCGAGTTCCTGGGCAATGGTCGCTGCTCTTCGGTACCTGTCCTCGACTGGAAACCGCAATGATCTTCGCCTTTTGAGCCGTTCGTCCGTAGTTTTTTGTGTGGTTACAGCTATCATTGGCCTATGCGGGGCGCCTCTCTGTGCAGTCCTGAAACCATAACCCCACGGCAGAATCACTGGCCCTAACAATTTTATAATCTAACATGCAACTTATTATACATACAATTCTTATAATATACTACAAAATTCTAGTGTGAATAGAGGCAATAACTTTTCTTGTACCGCAGATCTAGTACGAGAGGATCCAGCTTCTAGTGCTGCTAAACTATATATTTTCGTTCGAGGTGCAGTTCTTGTTACATATGGTTTAATATTAATAGGATATTTTTGATAAATCAGTATTAGTGCCAACATAAATCCTCCAATAACACCTAATATAATCGAACCATAGTAAGTAATTTCTTTATGACTTTTTCTCGTTCTTAAATTCTGGATTTCCGAATGCCAATCATTTACATCTACCCCAAGCTTAAGTTGATCTAATTTGATCGTCTTAATCAATTCATTTACTTCGTCCTTTGATCCACCTTTATTACTAAAATTACTAACATGTGAAATATTTGTCTCCAATGGTAGTACGATAACATTATCATAATATCTCGACTGCATACTACTCGTGGTAATCGACTGAGGTAATAAAAAGTAACTCTGACTATGCGCTATACAAGTGGATGGAATATTAACAATTCCCGTTCCTTTTAAAACAACATTTGTACTATTAAATCTTTGAGGATCTTTTTCACTCGGGCAACTAATTGTTAGTAAGTCCCTTTGCACACTATATATCCACGACTTACTATTTTTAGAGCGATACATGACTCATTTTGATTCTAGGACAACTTTATGTTTGCAAAGTTTACTCGCGGAGTCTGTATTACCTAAGAATAACGCGGTTAAACAAGATAACACCGAAATTTTTCTAATTGGTTTTGAAGGCGGCAAATTTTTATAAATACATCTCTACACATTAATAAATCTTGAGTGTTCATTTCCATATAATACTGTCCGTCCTCTGATAATGCCAGATAATTATTTGGTGTCTCTACGACCAATTTAGTATGTTCGGCTCGTGATTCATACGGTAACGGCAATGCACGGTATACATTAAAATATCGACCAGGTGCTTTTAGCGGAATGGTCACAAAAATTCTTAGAGTTTCGTTAAAATATGCTGCTCTAACCTTCGCGATATCGTAATATAAAAATGCGTTTCTATCGAAATCAGATACTATTAGCGACAAGCCCGTAGGTAACTGATTTCTAATTGAAATTAATGCCTCCTTTAATAAACTCGGACTGATAAAGACAGGACTTAATTTCTGTAAAGCAGTTGCTTCTAAAGAATTGCCTAAATCCGAAATAACTTCTTTAACGTCATTCAATATATATTCAGCCGTTCTTAATGCCGAATTTAAATTGATACTTTGAATCAATTTTGCATCAAAATGTAAACTTTCTTTTTCTTTAAAAATCTGATCTACTGTAGTATTTAATAATGCAACAACAGTTTTTAATTTCGCGAAATTTTCTTTCATCATTTTATCGTTATCTTGAAATTTCTTTACTACGGCTACTTGCTTATTCATTACACTTAAAATACCATCCGATTTTTGATTTAACTCGGCAATTTTCTCATTAACGTCTTCTACATCAGCATTATCTGCGGTACCGAACAAAAATTTCAATATATTATTTAATGATTCTAAATTTACGGCTCTGCTAATCGTATTATCACTCTCTCGTTCAGTATTATCGCTCTGACGCGGCATATTTACGTAATCAAGCTTTTTCATGTCAATCACTCGTGGAACTGGACTCTTCTTTACTTCTAGAGTACTATGATTTGGTTCCACATATAATTTCAACCGATTTACATTTACTAATATTTCTTTACCTCCGTCCACGTTCTGGATCACAAAGTTTACCGGACTAGTTTGTTTATTAATTTTACACGGACCTACCCATGGCTTCACAAATTTTTTACTTAATCCCTGTTTAACTACTTCATTATGTAGAAATACTAAATCTCCAACTTGAAAATTTCGGACTGCGGTCTTTTTATTGTATTGAACCTGATTTCTACTTTGAGCTTTGCTAATTCGTTCTTTTACTATTTTATACGCGTCTTTAATTCTTTCTTCGATACTCTGACTGTAATCTGTATCAGTCTTTTTATCTAACGGTTCTATATTATCTTCAAGTGGTATCTCAAACTCCTGACCATACATTAAAAAGTATGGTGTTTCTCCCGTTGAGTTATGAACCGAATTTCTTGTAGCCATTAATACGCACGGAATCCACAAATCCCAATCTTTATGATCTTTACTAACATAATGCGACATTGTATCTAAAAAAATTCTATGAAATCGTTCAATACACCCATTTCCCATAGGGTGGTAGGCTGTTGTTTGTAATTTCTTTATACCGAATAAATGACACACGCTCTTAAATAGTTTTGATAAAAAGTTCGTCCCTTTGTCTGTTAAAAGCTGTTTAGGTACTCCATGCCTTGCAATAATATGCGAAACAAACACATTTGCTACTGTCTCTGCTTTATCATCTGGTATCGGTATTGCCTTGGGATAACGCGTAAACGCATCAATAAAAGTTAAAATATACTTGTTACCTTGACTGGTTCTTTCAAATGGACCTACAATGTCCATAGCCGTACGCTCAAAAGGTTTACTAAGTTCATTGAACTGTTGCAAGGGTGCTGGTCTTAGATGAGGCGAAGTTTTTCTTTCGTTACACGATAAACAACGCTCATAATATTCCTTAATCTGCTTACTCATATTTTCCCAAAAGAATTTCTTTTTAATCAAATTATACGTCTTTTCGAAACCCGGATGACCTGCATACGACAGATCATGAGGAATCTTTATGATTTTATTTACCATAGTGACTGGAACCACTAATCTATCTTCGCGCTCATTTGAATCTCTTAATTTATAAATTATTCCGCCCCTGTCTTTATGAAATTTGCGAAATTTGTTCATTTTCTAATAATTTATTTAATTCCAACTCTTTTTCTTGTTCTAATTTTATGGTTTTCCGATCACATATGGGCTCAAAATTATCTATGCAATTAATTTCTATACGCGACAAGGCGCATTAGTATTTAATTTTCCCGGTTTGTGTATAATATCAAATACATACTCCGACAATTTTAACGACCAATTTAACAATCGACTACTTGGATCGTTTACTTTATTTAAACAGCGAAGTGGACTATGATCGGTTATCAATGTAAATTTTCTCCCGTATAAATAACATCTGAAAAATTTAACTGTCCATATAACAGCTAAACATTCTTTTTCTATTGCTGGATAATTAGTTTCGGTTTTATTTAAAACAGGGCTTGTGTAAGCAATTGGATGTATTACTCCGTTGCGATTTTGACTCAAAATCGCACGTAATGCAATATTTGACGCACCCGTTTTTAATGTAAATGGCTGACTAAAATCGGGGTATATTAATATCGGTTCTTTAATTAACGCGCTTCTCAATTTATCAAACGCAAATTTTGTTTCTGTCTCCAGTAGGTATAATCGGCGGGTACGAGCCCACTTCCGCTTCCGGTCTTGGTATTAAGCTAGTGTTTGCACGCCTAGGTTGTATGCAACCCACATGCGTGTGTTGCGCTGTGTGCTGCTGTTGTTCTGTTGAATTTTATCTATGCAACTCACATGCGTTGTGTGTGTGTTTGTGTGTGTGTATTATTCAGATAAATAATATAAATCTCACTCCTGCAACCCTCTCCCTCCGAACCTGCCGCCCACTCCCTCCGCCCATGCCGCCATCTTCCTCTGCCCCTGCCACCCTCTCTATCTCTCTATCTTTTATATTTATTTATGTGGGACAACAACAATTAGAATGATTTATATCTGTACACAATTCAAAATTACAATTATTTATACACATTTTTTATTTTATTTATTATATTGTTTAAAACAGAGTACACTTTATCACAGTAAAATCTGCTGAGATACATGGTAAAAGTATACATGCCACCCTTTCTATCTCTCTATCTTTCATATTTATTTATATGGGACAACAACAATTAGAATGATTTATATCTGTACACAGTACAAAATTACAATTGTTTATATACATTTTTATTTTATATATTATATTTTTTAAAACGGAGTACGCTTTATCACAGTAAAATCTGCTGAGATACATTTTAAAAGTATCCAATGTCCTAATGCGACTATCCCTCTGCCTGATGTCTCGTACTTGGTGAATTTTATAAGAACGCTGAGAGTGTGTGTGTGTGAGGTGTAAATAAATCTGTGAAAAAATAAAAATTTAAATAATACAATATTTTTTCTTTTAATAAATAGTACATACCTTTTCTCTCTTGTTCATTATTATTGTCTGGCACATTCTTGTTTATTCCATGATGTATATAATTCACATTCGCAATTATGACAACGATAGTTGTTGTGGTATAGTTTCTAATTCATGTAAATTTATATTATGACATTCTTTTTTATAAAAATATACAAATCTGGGCTCAGTAACTCAAGTTCTGTCTATAGAATTTTCTCGAAAACAATATTCACATTATTTTAAAAATTCCACGTCTATAATTCGTTCATCTCCTAGCCAAGCATGGTTTAAACAATAAAATACGATTTCATAGCAGTACCGGGCGTCATCGTTTGAATATTGTGGTGTTCCACATATTGGATATAAATTATTTGTACTTGATACTTCATTGTTTTGTAGACTCATGATTGTGACTACCAAAAAACAAAAAGAAAAATATATTTATTTATACTCACATGCTATGAAATTGTTTGGGAATATTAGGAGTGATAACAAAAAGAACACACAATTATAAAATAACAAAAATTAATTTTTTCAGTTCTGTAACAAAAGAAAAATTAATTAATTTAAAATATTTTGTTAATTAATATTAATTTACAATATTTTTTAAAAAAATTGATAATACATACATTTATATACATAACGTACACAGTGCGGCCACTCCTCCAAATTTGGAGTGGCCACTCTATGCCGTCCACTACTCCACTGTAAATACAAGTTGCCTCTGGGGGAGGCAACTTGTTCACCTCGATGATTTCTACAACGATCATCTGAAATATATATAATAAATAAAGTAAAATTATAAATGTTATATTTAAAATACTTTAATAATTTTATAACTTACATTTAATTTTTCGATCAAATGTCTGTGGACAGACATGCTGATTTTGAAAAATTCCATTTTTTCTGTGAATAATGCATAAGACAGCAACTGCTTTTATAGAATATGATAATATTTTATCAAGTTGTGGTCTTTTGATTAAAATTTTCCATTTTTTATATATAGAACAACGTATAAGAAAATTTGCTTTTTATTTTTTATCAATTTGTGGTATTGGTTAAACACAATTTATTACAATGTACATAAAAGAAAATACAATATGTTACATATAAAAGGTAATACAAAAATAATATATAAGATTTAGTATAAAAAAGGTACATAGTAAATATTAAAAAAATTATAAACAGTAACATAAGAAAAATTATATACATTTTTTAAATGAAACTAATAGTTACAAAGGAATGATAATACTAAATAACCTAATACTTTTGTTTATAGGACATATCGTGAACAATTAAAGTTCCAATTTGGGATGAAATTGAAACACGTTTCCACATCCAGTGTAATAAATGCAGGAAGGTTTGTAGCATGAAATCGTCCCCGGAAATTCACAGGTTGGAGGTGTGAAAACCCATATTGTTTTTCCCTTACACCCCGGACACTTTTTTGGAAGTCCCACACATTCGGGTTTTCGATAGTATTTGCATTTTGGAGGATCCATACTTATACAGAAATGAGATTAGTAGGATAACGGTTTGGGAATATTATGAGTAATAACAAAGAAAAGAACAAACAATACAGGTAATACATATATATTTAAAACACATTTAAAAATAAGAAAAAAATATATAATAAAATAATAAGAGTTACAAGCTAGTTTCCATAGCTTTTAATTCAATACAGGGACAAGTAACAGAGGAATTCCATTCAAACAATTGTGTATTACATTCATAACAATAATTATTTTCAAAATCTTTTAAAAATTCTAACATTTCACAATTTTTTAATATTAAATGATCTTTAAAAAGTGGTTTAAAATACAAAATACCACTAATTTTTCCTTGCATTTGTAGAAAACTTTGTTCCTTACATATTTTTACAAACGGTTTTTGCATCCAATATCTTGCACATACACGACAATAATGCTGACACATCCAAGAAAAATTACCATTTGATAAAAAGAACGTATAATATTTTATATTTATATGATTATTATCATTAAAGCAATATGGTATAATATTTTCTGAAGTTCCATATTTCCATATTTTATAATGATCTAAATTAAAATAATCTAAACTAATGTTTTCTCTTTTTTCTCTTCCCTCTTCTTCTATTAACTGTTTAAAGCAAATTTCATCATCGCTTGGACCGAAACAATCTATAATTTCAGACATTTTTTTTTAACAATATGTTTACTTTTTATACTGCAAATCTGAAACTAAAATAATATAATTTTTATTTATATTTTTTCTTATTTTTTTTGCTTTTAAATATTTCTAGAATTATTTAATTGAAAATTTCTTAGTTAAATTTTATTTCAGCATAATTGTCCTTGTTAAAGTTAACTTGAATGTATTTGTCTTTTCCATATTTTGTTGGAATTATTCGAGCTTTGCAAATTTTATATTTTGAACTATCGAGTTCTGTTAATGAATTTATAATTTTTTGTTCTAAACATCCAATTTTGTTAATTTTGTTTAGAAAATCCATTTCTAAAAGAATTCACAAAATACAAATAACGATAAAGTAATAAAGAAATAATAATTACTTACTTGCAGTAGAGTAGTTAGGTACTTGTTGTTATTTCAACAATTTCTTTTAATATAATATTTTTTTATGAATATATTACCTCTTTATATACATATTTTTATCATCTATATATGGTTTAAAAAACCATTATTTCCTTCAAAATTGTTATTTTTACATTTTTTCTTTGTTTTAAACAATGATAAGTTAATTTTTATATTTGTTTGGTTTTTTTTAATCTACATAGGTTTACCAATATTTCCTTTTTTTATATTTTTTATCTATATGATAATTTTTTTGTTGTATTTTACTTAACATTTTTTATATTTTTTAAAATATTAACTAAATACAAAAATAATATCACCCAATCACAATAGTTGTTATAAAAACCAATCAGAATAGCATTTATTATAACCAATAAAAAAAAACTACTGATATTTGGTACGGCCAATATAAAATAGGATAGATAAAAATATTTTGTATAAAAGATACTTTTCTATGAATTTTTGTAGATATTGTTCAACATACAATATACAAAGCAAGTAGAAAATATTCCAATGTAAGCATACTTATAAATATTAAATTGCTAATATATTTTAATTAAATATTTAATTATTTAGTGTTAATTACTGGAATGGGAATGAATAAAAAAATACTAAACACTCCTAAAAATACGAAAAAAAAAAATTACCATCAAAGTGTTTGAAAAATCTTCATGTTACCAATAAAGAAAATATAGAGCCCAGTAATCAGCAGACACATAAAGAATCTGTAAATTCACGAAACCAAAAACAAGAACTAGAACAAGGACAACTACAACAGTCTAATATTACTTTTTTCAACAATGATGGTTTTGTGTCAACTATTTTAAATTTTCCACAAATGAATAAAAATAATAAAAAAAAATTATTAGAATACAAATATTCATTAAATTCATAATTAAATAAGTGGATAAGCGTAGGGTTTGATCCAACTAAAAATTTTGAAATTGTTATAAGACTTTCAAATACAAATTATTCTAATATAATTTGTTTTAGTTTAACAGACTGGTTTGAATTTTGTCATTTAAAAAACATTATTCTAAGTTACTTTTATAATCAAAGTAATATTGAATATCGCAATTTAAAAGAACATCACTTAATATTTGATAGTGTTAATTATATAAAATTATTATTTATAAAATGGTATGGTGAAAATATATGTCTGAATTTAGAATCTGTTGAAAATTTATTTAGATTGTCACATGTCATAAATAATTATATAAATGTTTTACAACATTTAAACTTTTATAATTATTATTTAGATAGAATTGGTACGACATACTTGTTAGCGGAAAGTAAAACAGAAACTATTAATAATATTATTAAGACAGAATCTATACATAGTATTTATAGCATTGCTATGAAAGAATTTTTACAGGAATATTCCGATATTATAAAAGACATTGTATTCTACTAATATATATTTATATATTGTTTTATTTATGAAATATATAAATGGTATTTATTGTAAAAAATATTTTTAAGTTAAATTACTGAAATGTAATATTGTTTATTTACTTGTAAATAATAAATAAAAAATTAAATAGTGTTTTTATTTTATCTCAATATGCATTCATGACACAATGTAAAAACACAAGATACAAGAAACCACAAAAAATGATATATATAGATATACCTATATATATATATTTAAATACACAATTGAATTTTACGACAAAAAAATGTTGTCATTTGACGTAATTAGTTCGTCTTTTAAAAAACCTATATTTTGTGGGCGAATTATGAACACAGGCGATATTATTGATCCAACAACATTTTTAACTCACGGTTTATTTATTTTAATAAACAAAGTGGGTGAATTTATGTTTCAATAAAAAAGGTGATACTGAGATAACTACAAATATTTATCATAACTGTAAGATGGGGTATATTTGTCTAAATGATGATTTTACTGAATGGTTTGAACGAAATGTAAAACAACCTATTTTATTTATTTATTTATTCATTTATTTATTGTTGTCTATTTTTACACAAGAGTGTTTATAGAACGTCAAAAAAAATCAAAGTATAAATACATATACATGATACATAATGGTACATTACAATTTTTAAATAATATATTTCATGTCAGAAATTCGCGAAATTAAAATTTAAGTATTCATCCGTTGAGTAAAACCCGTTTTTGAAAAGAAATACTTTGATTTTCATTTTGAACTTTTTGTTGTCAAGAAGTTTTATATTTTCAGGTAGAATATTATACAAATCAAGATTTATTTTGATTTTAATGCACATCTGAAGCTTCATTCGAGATTTTCTGAAAAGTTTTGCAGAACGTGTATTTTATGCATGATAATCGCCATTTGTAGGTAAAGTACATTTATTTTTATGGATCTCTATTACTGTATGGAAAATAAATAGACACGGAAGAGTCATAATACCCAATTCATAAAAGTGTGGTTTACAATGATCTCTAAAACCTACATTGGAAATAATTCTTACAGCAGTTTTTTGAAGTTTAAAAACCTGATATGCTGCAGTGAAATTACCCCACCAAATTGTGCCATACGAAATTAGAGAATGAAAAAGTGCAAAATATACCGTTTTAAGTGTAGACTTATGTAGCAAGGGTTGTAACTTACGTAAAAGGAAAATAGGACTTGATAATTTTTTGCACAACATATCTACGTGAGACTTCCCATTCAAACTGTCGTTTATTTGTAAACCTAGAAGTGATACTGATTTATTTTCATTAAACAGTCTGTTACTAGAAATGATTAACAGTTGCGTTTTATCTTTATTTAAAAGTAAATTATTTGCAGCGAACCATGCTTCTGTAAGCAATAAATTAGATTCATTAAGCTTTAGAAGATAATTAAAAATTTTATGTTTGCATATTAAGGTTGTGTCGTCGGCATAAAGAGTACTACTACTGAGCTCTACAAAAGAACTGAAATCATTTAGGTAAATGATGAAAAATAAATTGCCTAAAATAGACCCTTGTGGGACACCATGTTTAACCTGAATGAAACCTGATTGATTTCCATCGACACTCTGATGACGAGTTGCTAAGTAAGATTTAAAAAATAATAATGCCTCCTGCTGAATTCCATAGAACTCCAATTTCTTTAAAATAATTTCATGCGATACACAATCAAACGCTTTGGAAAGATCGCAAAGTGTCATTGCTACATGCTGACCCTCTTCAACAGCTATTGTTACATTATCAATAACGCTTAAAATCGCTTTGATAGTAGAATGATCTCGTCGAAAACCAAACTGGCTATCAAAGAGTAAATTATTGCTTTCAAATTATTCCAATAATCTATTTTTTAAAATAATTTCAAACACTTTAGAAATTGTTGGAATTAGAGAAATAGGTCTATAATTACATTCTTGTGATGGGTCACCCTTTTTGTACAGCGGAAGAATTTTCGAAACTTTAAAACAATCAGGATAGATCCCTTCTGTAATAAATTTATTAAATAATGAAGTCAGAGGTTCAGTGACGTATTCTATTATGTTTTTTAATAAATTATTACTTATGTTGTAAATATCCAGGCATTTTGAATCTTTAAGTGACTTTATTGCATTAAAAGTCTCGACAACATCTATTTGATCTAAAACAAATTCACAAGTTGGAGGTTTCATTTTACTTTTTAAAATATCCTCAGCCTTGTAAGTCTTATTCGAAATATCTTTAATGATGTTTGAAGCTACATTGGCAAAATATTCATTTAAGTTATCTGGTGTTAAATTTGAGGGTAAAGTATTATTATTGTGGAACTTGTTGCGTTCATAATTGATTATTCGCCAACTATCTTTACACTTATTGGCAGAAGATTGCAATAAAGTATTATAAGCTGTAGATTTTTTACGTTTAATTTCGTTTTTATACCTTTTAAGCCTAGTTTTATATAGATTATATAAATCTTTAGATTGTGTGCTATTGACAAATGATTTAATAGTGTTTAATTCTAGTCTCATTCTTTTAAGAGAAGAATCAAACGAATGAATAGGAGAATTGTGAGCTATGTTAGATATTTTTTTATAAGGAAAATAAACATCAATTAAAGCGTTCAAACAGCTTAATAAAGAAAAAGCGTGATCTGCAGCATTTGACAAACATTCGCTAAAGATAGTACAAAAGTTAATAAGACACAAGGCCATTTTAAAATTTTCGATATTTTTTCGAGTAAAACTTCTTTTGTCAATTATACCTTGGACTTTTTTATCCTGAATTGTTTCTATAGCTATAATTTGACCCTTTTTTTTAAATCAAATGTCAGAATTCCAAGAACGTGACAGTGGCAAAGCTTTGAAACGAATTCTTTATTTACAAGTAAGTTTTTTCAAATTTTTTTATAATATTTTTATTATTAAAATACTTAATTTTTATAGGTGAATATAAATAAATACGATCCTACAAAATGTGGTGATTCTTCGTATATAGAACTACCACTAAATATAAAAAATAAGCAAGCTGTTATTAATGTAAAAAACAGTGACAATAAGTGTTTTGTATGGTCACTCCTTTCCGCTATGTGTCCAGCAAAAAAACATAATGATCGTGTGTCTAAATATCCTAAAAATCATGATGAAATTTTTAATTTAAAAAACATACCTTTTCCTTTGACAAACATTGAAAAATTTGAAAAACAAAATTAAAATTTCGATTAATGTTTACGGTTTAGAATATGATATGAAATTAAAATTATATGTTGTTGTTGGACCATTACATTTTACAAAAAATAAGCTAGACAATCATTTTAATCTTTTATATTGGAAAAAAGATAATATGGGACATTACTCTTGGATAAAATTACTTTCTCTTCTTTTATTATCTCAACTATCTAAAAATAAAAATAAAACATTTATTTGTGAGAGATGTCTTGAATATTTTTGTACTGAAGCTATTTTAAAACAACATGAAAAAGATTGTATGAATTTCGACGCTGTTAAAATTGAAATGCCAAATGAGGATAATAAATGGATTAAATTTAAAAATTTTATGTGCAAAGAGCGTCATCCTTTTGTCATTTATGCAGATTTTGAATGTCTAACAACACCTGTTTATACCTGTCAACGAAATCCATCCAATTCTTATACAAATATTTATCAACATCATGTACCATGTGCTGTCGGGTATCAATTAAAATGTTCTTACGATGATACATTATCATTTTATGAATCATTTCGTGGACCGGAAGCAGCAAAATGGTTCATGAATCGGATGAAAGATATAGTAGGATTAATACAAACAATTTCTGAAAATATTGTTCCTTTCAAAATGACAAATGAAGAATGGCAAAATTATAATCAAGCTGTGATCTGCCACATTTGTCGCAAAATCTTAGGAGAAGATAAAGTAAGAGACCATTGTCACTTTTCTGGTAAGTTGTTAATTTAATTATTAATATTTGTTAACTATTATTGAATAATTATAGGAAAATATCGAGGAGCTGCTCATAGATCATGTAATTTGTGTTATAAAAAACCTAAATATATTCCTATTTTCTTCCATAATCTTGGTGGCTATGATAGTCACCTTTTTATACGCGAATTTGGAGTAGAAGAAGAAAATATTGTATTAATACCTATGAATAACGAGAGATTTATTTCATTTTCCAAAAACGTGAATGGTATTATGCTTCGTTTTTTAGATTCATTCCGGTATTTTTATAAATGTTTAGTTTTTTTTAAAAAATTTATTAATATTTTTTCTTATAGATTTCTTAATTGTTCACTTGAAAAACTTGTGAGCTATTTAGTGCCCGCCCAATGTACTTTATTAAATAAGTACTACCCTACTGATTGGAAATTTAATATGTTAAAAAGAAAAGGTATATTTCCATATGATTATATTAATTCATGGGAACGTTTAGAAGAAGTACAACTACCGTCAAAATCATCGTTTTACTCCAGACTATGTGATAAATCTGTATCAGATGATGATTACAACCATGCATTAAATGTGTGGAAATTATTTGATCATGAAAACTTAGGCGACTATCTAGAGTTGTATCTTCAAACAGATGTATTGCTTTTGTCTGATGTATTTGAAAATTTTAGAAATATTTGTTTAAATGCATATGAATTGGACCCTGTTCATTATTATACAACTCCAGGTAAATATATTCTAAATATTTTTTTGTTCATGTGTAAGATTTATTTATTATAATTTTGCTTTGCAGGACTAGCATGGGATGCCATGTTGAAAATTACAGAAGTAGAGCTGGAGTTACTGACTGATATTGACATGATATTATTTTTTGAAAGAAGCATACGTGGTGGTATTTCTCAGTGTTCAAATCGCTACGCCAAAGCAAACAATATTTATATGAATTCATTTAACCCAAAAGAACCTCAAGAGTTTCTTATGTACTTTGACGCTTGTAATTTGTAGGGTTGGGCAATGACACAATGTTTACCACATGGTGGCTTTACATGATTAAGTGACGAGAATATTAAAACACTAGATATTACTAATATACCTGACAATGGATTAGATGGATACATTTTTGAGGTTGACTTGGAATATCCAATTAACTTACACGACCTACATATGGATTTGCCCGTATGTGCAGAACAACAAAAACCCCCAAATTCAAAATTTAAGTAACTTCTTACAACACTATATGATAAAAAAAAAATGTAATACATTATAAAAATTTCAAACAAGTATTGGAATTTGGACTAAAAATAATTAAAATTCATCGTGTTATAAAATTTAAACAATCATTTTGGCTTAAGCAGTATATTGACAAAAATACAAATTTTCGGAAATACGCAAAAAACAATTTTGAAAAAACTTCTTTAAACAAATGAATAACGCCGTTTACGGGAAAAGTATGGAAAATATAGAAATAGATATGATATAAAACTAGTTTTGAAATGGAATGGAAAAGGTGGGGCAAGGAAGTTAATTGCCAAACCAAATTTTAAAAAAGTTGTAATATTAACAGAAAATTTAGTTTCAATCGAACTAAGTAAAATAAAAATTTTGTTTAATAAACCTATTTATATTGGTATGACTATATTAGATATATCCAAAACACTTATGTATGACTTTCATTACAATTACATACATAAAACATATACAACGCCAAAATTACTGTACATGGACACTGACTCATTTATTTATAAATTTAATGAAGACCCATACATTCACATAAAAGAAGACATACACAGATTTGACACATCGGACTACACAGTAGATAATAAGCATGGTATACCACAAGCGAACAAAAAAGTTGTTGGATTGTTTAAAGATGAGAATAGCGGGTTACTAATGACAGAATTTGCGGGTTTAAGATTAAAAATGTATTCCTTTTCATTGGAAAATAACAAATCATACAATCGAGCTAAGGGAATTTCAGGAATAACAACAAAAACACTCACTATTGACTGTTATAAAGACTGTTTATTTACAAATTCACATATGTACAAAAGACAACAGAATATAATATCTAAAAATCACACAATATTTTCATGTGAAATTAACAAATTATGTCTTACAAATAATGATGAGAAAAATATATCATTGATGGACAGACTGATACTCTACCCTGGGGACATTATTCATTGTTGTGATGATCAGATAATATATATTTTTTAAATAATATCAGATTTATTTATCCAAATTGTGTGTTTTATTGAAACCTAACCATTTCACAAAAGCTTTCGATCCCTCAGTTTTTAAAACTTTTTCTACTAAGTAAATATTTGAAAAGTTTGTTTTTTGAATTTCGTGTTCATAAAATCCACCTCTAATTTTATTCCCTTCATAGTCTTCAATAAGATAAGTAACAGGATTTTACTTTTACAATCTTAAATATTTCTGTACTCCAATTCGGAAAATATCCTTTATCAAATATAGATTTATATTTACTAATTCGTACAAAATCACCAATTTTGTACTTACCACGACCAACGATTTTAATATTGTTATATACAGTTTTTAATAAATGATCTTCTTTTTTCTGTGTTACATCTATAGGTTTCATTTTTATTGTTCTATGTTTTGTATTGTTATATTTTTTAATTAATCGTGGTAACATATCTAACCATTTGTATGAACCTTGAACATTAAATTCTCGCCACATGTTAGTTTTCAACGTACGATTAAATCTTTCCACTACACTTGCTTTAAGATTACTAAATGTTGAATAATGATTGATTCCATATTTTTTTATTTCTTTCGTAAATGTGTTATTGTAAAATTCTTTTCTGTCATCCGTATGTAAATTTTTTGGTATACGATCTTGTTTTAAAATTTTTACAAAAACTTTGGTGACATCATCACCAGATTTTGTTTTTACTGGTAAAGCCCACGCATATTTAGAAAATATATCAATTATTGTTAATAAATACTTATATCCTTTATTTTCACGTTGATATGGAATCATAATTACAAGATCACATTGCCATAAGTCATCAACACCTGTTGTTATAACTTTTCGTCTTTGAAAATTTCGACGTGCAGGTTTATGTAATTCTCTTGCAACATTTAGTTTACTCATTGTTTTTTAATTTTTCAATATATTTCTTAAATAATTCTTCTATTTCGTAATAATATTTTTTTATTTGGTATTTTAGTTGTATAATTGTATTTCGTCTTTGTTTAAACCAATTTTAATATGATCTTTAAGATATTTTTCTACAATCAATTTAATTTTTGATTCGTCTGGTTGAATACTCTTTATTCTTTCTTTCAACATGTTTTGAACTATAGTTTTTTTCTTTAATCATGTTCTGTACCATAGTCGTAAGATTAACGATTTTTTCAACTTGTTTTTCAATTTTAGAACTTTGGTCACCAATATTTGTTTGTTCAATATTAATATTTCTTACTATTTCTTCTATTCTTTCATTAATATTGTGTAAATGAGTATTTAATTTTGAGCCCACAATTGAGTCTAATGATTTTACAATTGTATCAATTGTGGTTCTAGTATTTTTTTCAATGTCTTTTACAAGTTTGTTAAAATTGTTCAAATTAGTATTTATTTTTGAGTCTATAATTTCTGGTAATGTTCTATTTATAGCATCTATTTTTTGTTTATTATTATTTGATTTTGTTTCTATAAGATCATTAAATATATTTAATTTTGCATTAATTTTCGAGTCTACAATTGATGGAATTACGTTTATTACTGAGTCAATTTTAAGTTGTAATATTATTATATTAGATTCTATTTTTTGTTGATTATTATTTGATTTTGTTTCTATAAGATCATTAAATACATTCAATTTTGCATTAATTTTTGAGTCTACAATTGATGGAATTACGTTTATTACTGTGTCAATTTTTTCATCTACGTACTTTTTATTTGTTGCGTTTGTATCGTTAATTGGCACTGCAACATTTGCAATTGGTTTCATTTTAGCATTGTATACTTCTGTATTATCTTCTATTGATATATTTATTGAATGTGATTGCACATCTTTTACATATTTTATAATTTGTAAATCAACATAATTTTTAGTAGTTGCATCTAATGGCTCTATTGGATTTGCAACATTTACTAATCTTTTGTCATTTACGTCATATGTTTTATTATTTAACCGCAACGGAAACTGATCACTATAATTTTTTTGTCGTTTAAAATGTCTACCGAACTTGTCAACAGACATTTTAATACTTATAGCAAATTTTAAATATTTATTGTATTATATTAGCTTCTCTTAATTCTTCAATAATGGATATAATTTCATTGTTTACATTATTATTCCCCGCTTGTTTCGAGGCCAGTAGTAATTGTAGACGATGTACTAACTCATCAGCAGAATCCCAATAGATATATTCTCGCTTATAGTCTGTAAATTCCATGTCAGTAGGAAGCAATCCATAACCTTTTTTTTAATTTTTGTTTGTACAGATGGTGAATATCTTTTTTAGCTTTAGTAGAACGGGACGATGTACGTACAAAATTTGGTTTAATAATGTTAAAATATTTAGGATATGTAGATATAATGACTCGTGTTCCTGTATTTTTATGTGCGTCTGTTTGTTTTAGAATATTTATATATACCTCTTTATCATGTTCGGTGTATGATTGTGGATCTTTTTTAAAAATTAATTCGTATAAACTTTCTGTTCCTTTATACTAAATATTGTCAATTATGATATAATTTTTATCTATTTCTATATATTTTTTTTCCCAATTTAAATAATCCATTATCATATTTTAACCCATATATTTTATCAATATCACCATGATTTAATAAAGTCAGCCAGTACGGTTGTGTGGTCGTGGCGTGTCTTGTCTGATCGTGTAGATAAGCAACATAGCCCGCCCTGTCCAATTGGATGGGTTGCCGCACAACGGCTCGGTGTGTGCTGGCCTTGCAGAGACTGTAGGCTGACAACCTGCATCACTAAAATGCAAGTAAAACATGTCACAAAACAAGTACTTCAGGTACTTGAGGCCTAATCGGCTTCACCAAAAATCTGGATCTACTTCCGGAAAACTAAGTAAGGGCTGTCACAATAGATCTTGTAGGTCGCGTTGACAAAAAGCGGCAAAACGCTTAAAACCCTCATATACATACAATACAATACAATACAATACAATGATTTAATAAATATTTCATGAGATATTTTGAAGCTACATTTCCAAAATTCAATTCTAAATTTTCCCATTCTTCTTGTACTTGCGGTGTAATAATTGATAATCTGGCTTCTGTTATTGGCGAAATTTCTGGTGATATTTCATACTTATTTTCTGTTTTTACATTAGAAATTGTTGGAGACAAAAAAGGTTTATTGGGAGAATCTTCAAAATAAAATTTTTGTTTATATTTTTTAGTTTCGTTATTAATTTCTGTTTTTTCCTTTATTTCTGAACTAGATTTGTTTCTAACGAATTCTTCTAAAGGTGTAATTATTGGTTTAAATGTTTTTTGTAATAATTCTTCTGTGTCAACATGTCCTCTTTTTACAGCATTAAATTTTTTTCGTAATACTTTACTTACCGATATAATATCTTGTAGAACGTTCTTGTCATTCATTCTTTTTGATAAAATTTATCTAATCCTTTTTGGTAACGACCTAAGCCACAACTGTCTTTATCAATGACTGCAAAGTCATATTTATCTTGCCAACATTTTATACAAAAATTTTTGAATTGATCGAAGGACATATCTGTGTTAACATGATCATTAGAAACATGACGCAAATTAGTTTCATCTTGTTTAAATAAAATAATAAAATTTGTATTGTCTCTAATTAAATGTTTTGGTATTTGTGCATATGTCTGGGAAAGATAAAAACAATGAATTAAATTGTGTCGTCCCATACTAAAATATTTACGCAAATAATTTTCTTTATCACAAGTTACATCATCGAAAATTATAACAGAATTATGTTGTGCTTCATTTGGTGATATAATATCACAATTGTCATTAAATTCGTAATAACCCATTCCCTTCACTTTGGATGCACATTCTTTTAGAAACTTGTATTTTGGTTGTTGTGTTGATTTTAAATATAAATAAATATGTCTAAATTTTAAACCATTTATATGAGTAAGTAAACTAAGCAAAATATTGGTTTTCCCGCAACCGCTAGGTCCAATAATTATACAACGTGTTATTTGGTAATAAATTACTATGATTTCTAATATCACTTTTAAGAGATTTAAAATCAAAATTTTTTACTTTTAAAGATTGCTTGTGCTTAATAAATGACATTTTATTTATTGAGTATATATATATATATATATATATATATATATATATATATATATATATATATATATATATACGTAAGACTGTTTTATACTTTAGTTACAAACCAGAACTGAATGATTACGTACAGTGGAGCTGGTATAATTAACAAAGTAATAGATTCTTTACCTATTGAACTACACATACCTGATTATAATTTTTGTGGTCCTGGTACGAAATTAAGGAAAAGATTAGCTCTAGGTCATCGGGGTATCAACCCGTTAGATGAAGCTTGTCGTGAACATGACATTGCTTATTCCCACAGCAATGATTTAAAAAAAAGACACGAAGCTGACAAAATTTTACAAGAAATAGCGTGGAACAGATTATTATCAAAAGATTCATCCTTTAAAGAGAAAGCAGCTACTTGGACAGTAACAAACATGATGAAAGCAAAACGAAAATTTGGTATAGGAATAAAAACTAAACCGGTGAAAAAACATCGCCGTGGTCGTGTCATAAAAAATCGAAAGAAGAAGGGTGGATTTTTACCACTTGCAGCTTTATTACTTTTTCTTGGAAAAGCACTTATAGCTGGTGCTACAAGTGGGGCTGCATTATATGGGGTACAAACAATGTTGAAGAAATCTGTTGGTGATGGCTTATATTTAAAGCCGTACAAAAAAGGATCAGGAATTAAAAAGAACAAAAAAAATAATCAAAAAATTGCCGAACAGGGCGTTAACTAATTGGGATTTAAAGAAATATAGTTCGAATATAAAACATTTTCGTGGCATCTATATGCGTGACACACTACCGAAATTTCCATTAAAATATGAAGCTGCAATTGTTAACTTAGATAACAACTACGGTCCTGGGACTCATTGGGTTGCATATATTAAAAAAAATAATTATGTTTTGTATTTTGACAGTTTTGAAAATTTACCACCACCTAAAGAGTTAGTATATTATTTTGGGAATAAGATTAAAATCAGATATAATCATAAACGATTACAAAGACTAAATTCATATAATTGTGGTCATTTATGTTTAAATTTTCTTATAAATTCAAAAGAAAATTTCTAATTAAATTAGTTTCATAATGGATTCTATAACAATTACATTATCTGGAAATAAATCAGAATTAAGTGCAGATTTTTTTCCACCTATTGAACTAAATAATCGTAGCGAATATGCTGTTAATTTTGAAATATTGCATTGAATACCCAACGTTGATGAAACTAATAATAAATTAAATTTTATTATTATATTGATAACACAATTCAAGAATACACTATTCCAGTGGGTTCATATGAAATTGAAGATTTAGATAAAATTTTAAAGCAAGAACTTAACGATCCTAATATAGTTTATTTTGATAATCAAATCCAAAAAAAAAGAGAAAAAGAAAAATAACTTTATTAATCTAATTGCTAACAATAGTACATTAAGATGTGAAATAAAAAGTTCAGTTAGAATTGATTTTACGAAGGAAAATAATATTGGTGCATTGCTTGGATTTACAAAACGGGTGCTTGAAAGTAACATTATTTATGAAAGTGATTTACCAGTTGATATAATTAAAGTGAACTCTATTCTTATTCAATGTAATATAGTTACGGAGTCTTATAAAAATGGTAAACTGGAACATATTATTCATAAGTTTTTCCCATCAGTTGCACCTGGGTATAAAATACTCGAAGTACCTAAAAATGTGATTTATTTACCAGTGAACATTCATAGAGTAAATAATATTACTCTAACTATTACTGATCAAGAGGGAAGAATAGTAAATTTTCGTTGTGAGACAATTACTGTGAGACTTCATCTTAAAAAAAGTTTATAATGGGTATTGACTATAAAGAACTCAACTATCAGAGACAAAATTCAGTGTACCGTCAGTGTTGTCAAAAAGACGTTTAATAACCTCAAAATATACTACCTATATCTACAAAAAATAAGAAATTTCTAAAGTCATTGGGTTTAAAACTTAAAATATAAACTATGAGTATTATTTTAAATATTACATCTAATATTGTGTTTGATAATACAATATCAAACAAACAAATACATAGTTATCAACCAATTATTGCTTCATCTTGTAATAATTGTGATAAAATTCGAATACAAATACAACAACAGGATATTTATACATTACCACATGAAAGTTACTTATACATTGAAGGCAAATTAACAAAAGAAGATGGATCTGCACCTCCTATAGATACTAAAATTACTAATAATGGTATTTCCTATTTATTTGAAGATATAAAATATTTATTAAACACTGTTGAAATTGATACAATTAAAAATGTTGGAATAACAAGCACAATGAAAGAATATGTATTTAATTCATAATCAGAACGTCAAAATTTAATAAATGCTGGCTGGATTGTTGATAATGAAAATATTTTGAATAAGGAGGGTAATTTTAATGTATGCATTCTCTTGAAAATGTTACTCGGATATGCAGAAGACAACAAGAAAATTAT
Organism: Stenolophus ochropezus; assembly: GCA_035578165.1. Lineage (NCBI taxonomy): Eukaryota > Metazoa > Arthropoda > Insecta > Coleoptera > Carabidae > Stenolophus > Stenolophus ochropezus. The sequence continues at coordinate 66,232 of JAQOWZ010000149.1, read as the reverse complement.
TTTAAATGTGCGACAAGAACTTAATTTGATAAGAGCAAGGAATGATAGTGCTGCTTACAAATCAACAGAAGAATTAAAATTTAATGTAAAAAAAATTGTTTGGTGCATGACACATGTGTCAGTTAACAATGAAAATCGTTTAGAATTATTAAACATTGTAAATTCAAATCGTTTTTTGCCATTAGCATATCGTTCTTGGGATATATATGAATATCCTGTACTACTAGCAGCTAAAAAACAAACATGGTCTATTAAATCGTCTACAGAGTTCAAAACACCAAGATTTGTAATTGTAGGATTTCAAACTGATCGTAAAAATAAAAAATCTGGTGTGTCCAACACAATACCTCCCGCCACTGTAGTAATATATCCTATATAAGTTTTTCAATATATTTAATTTGTAGTTTTAAAATTAGTTTGTTATTGCAGTTTAGAATATTTTAAATTTATTTCATACCTAAAATGTCCTTCATAAATTTTGTATGACCAATATGACAGCTATTTTTGACGTTACTAAAACCGGAACTGAACTTACTTTGTTTCACGCATGCAAATACATTCCTAATATATTTCTTCCATCTTTTTAAATTTTACAATAAAATTACTTCATTTTTTACTTATTTTATCTTTTACACTTACTTACATCAAATTTGACATCATATGTCAAATTTTGTGAACATATGAATAACTCATCTGTTTTATCGAAATTCCTCAGCCTAAACGATATGTAAAATTATTATAATTTATATATTTTTTTTCTATCTAGCTAGAAGTCATATATAAACGTAATTATGCAGATCGGTAGAAAATTAAAAAATCTTTGAATTTATAATAACGAAATTTGCGAAAATATGGTATTTAGAGGTATTTTTTAAGAAAAACGGTTTAAAGCTTCAAGTAAAGTACTACTTCTGGTTAACCAATTGTAGTCAAAATCTAATCAGTTCATCATATTTGAATATAAGTCTTAAATACCAAATATTATATTTTTTACATGTATCGTGTTGGAGTTATCGTGGACGAAAAATCGTCACAGACACACGCACACACACACGCACACACGCACACACGGACATACAGACATCACGGTAAAAATAGTAAAATCTTATTCTAGAGACCCTAATTCGTGCTCATATGTTGAAAACTCACACTCGAGAAATTTGACCAAAAACAATACCTCCCTTATCTATATATTGATAGGCGGGAGGTAAAAAGATAAGGATGCAAGCATTTTCGATTCGTGTAAATTAACAAATATTAAATTGTATTTGAATTCTACATATTATCCATACGACAACTTAAATATTGACTTTTCAAATAATAATTATGCAGTTCTGTATCACTTGTATGCAAATTTCCAAAATGCTTACTATCAACAAAATTTCGGTGTATTATTAGATAGAAAGAAATTCAAAGAAATTGCGCCATTAATAGTAATTGATTGCTCAAATCAAAATGAAACTCTTCAAACTTCTTCAGTTGATATTAGATTGGAATTTGAATCAGACACTAATTTCCCGGCGAATACAACCGCGAATTGTCTGATAATACATGATAAGATTGTTGAATATAACCCGTTGTCAGGGGATGTTAGAAATTCATTTTAATTTAAACATTTAAAGCAATTAGAACATCGTACTTCATTGCTCAAATCAAAAGAAAAATGAAACTTTTCAAACTTCTTCAGCTGATATTAGAATTTCCTACCATACAACCGCAAACATTCTAATAATACATAATAAGATAGTTGAATATATATCTGCTGTCAAGTGACGTTACAAGCTCATTTTAATTCAAACATTCAAAGTAATTAGAACATCGTACAAAAACTATATATAATGGAGTTAATTATTGACATACAAGGATTTCAAGCTGATGGATATATTATAATACCAAAAGAAATTTTTATACTATCAAGAGATGGAAGTAAACAACATTTTTATATCAAACCACCATTTACATGGGAAGAATTACCACAACATAACAAAAGATGTGCTACATGGTTATGTCGAAATCATCACGGATTAAAATGGGATAACGGACATATAAATTATAACGAAATGTGTTGTGAGCTAAACAAATTGTTAGAAGAATCAAAAACTGTTTACGTACAATGTGCTGTGAAAAAAGAATTTTTATTATCATTCAGTGTAAAAACATGCAATATTATAGATTTAAGCGAATTTAATTATAAAGTAGCTTTAAAATATTGTTTAATACATAAAACATGTTTCTTACATTCTATTCCATATGTTTGTGCTCTAAGTAATGTATATAAAATTCTAGACGATGATATGTATTGTATAAATTCAGATAATTTTATGTAATATTATGTAATGAGGTATACAGTATATAATAATACAATATAATTATAAATTATTTGCGTTTTTCTTTATTTTTTTCAATTACAATTACAATGAATGTATAAAAATGTTTATAATTTTCTTTCAACAATTTTATACATTTCTCTTTATCTTCTTCATGTATAGTCTTACTAAATTTTATGTAATTTAAAATCTGAACAATACTAAGAACATAATTTGTATAATATTTATTAATTGGAACATTTGTAGTATTTTTTAATAGAAATTTACAATTTAGAGACCAACGATAATGTTCAAACAGTGCAACATCGTTTTCCTCAAAATTGCATATTTCAACATCACAAAAAGCACACTGCACCAAATCACTATAGTTTTTGTAAAAGAAACCGACTGTTGCTAATTCCTTGGCACAAATATTTGTATTTGACCACGTACTGAATGTAGATAAACGATTAAATTCACTTTGAAGTGATAATATTTTATCTTCATAACACAATGGACAATTTGCGATAAGTAAGCAATCATATGGTGAATCAACCACAGTAAGTCTCGTATCAGGATGTTGTAAACAAGGTTCAAATTTTTTAAAAATATTATCCTTTTTCCACTCTTCAGGTAATTTGTCCCACACAAAACTCAGTTGTCTAATATCTCCTTTATTTTTATATTTTATAAATTCCACTGGAAGATTTTTAATATCCTCATTGGTCATTGAATTTAATGGAAAAATAGATTTTCCGTCTGCTTCATAATATTTTTTCAATGTTTGATACGTTACACTATCAGGTTTAAAACTTAATATATAATTAACATCAGTAAACTTCGAAAAATTAAAATCTGACATGATGTAGATTTACTTTATAACTATTTTATTTCAAATTCAAATTATATATACTTTAGTTGACAGTGAATATATTGTATGTTGAACAATATCTGCAAAAATTCATAGAAAAGTATCTTTTATACAAAATATTTTTATCTATCCTATTTTATATTGGTCGTACCAAATATCAGTAATTTTTTAATTGGTTATAATTTATAATAAAAGCTATTCTGATTGGTTTTTATAACAACTATTGTGATTGGGTGATATTATTTTTATATTTAGTTAATATTTGAAAAAATATAAAAAAATGTTAAGTAAAATACAACAAAAAATAATCATATAGATAAAAAATATAAAAAAGGAAATATTGGTAAACCTATGTAGATTAAAAAAAAACCAAACCAATATAAAAATTAACTTATCATTGTTTAAAACAAAAAAAAAATGTAAAAATAACTATTTTGAAGGAAATCATGGTTTTTAAACCATAAAACAACCAAACCAATATAAAAATTAATTTATCAACGATTCAAAATTTATAAGTTGGACAACTCGTGTAAGAAAGGTCATTGTAAGATGGACAACTGGTGTAAGAAATGTCAAGAAATATCGAAACAACAAGAACAAGAACAACAACAACCGCAACAAGAAGAAGAAGAAAATTGTTGTACCGGTGTTTCTCCTCTCCACTCCAGGTTGCAGGAAGCGAAATCTAAATTACTTTTGCTTCCTGTAACCCCAGGATCAAGCAAAACCGAAAAGAAAAAATACTACGCAGCAGAGAGGCGCAGGTGGACTGCGCTCAAACATTGTAAAGACGCGTAATTGCTGCTGTTCTTCGCACGGTGTACGTTATGTATATAAATGTATGTATTATCATTTTTTTTTTTTAAATATTGTAAACTAATATTATTTAACAAAATATTTTAAATTAATTAATTTTTCTTTTGTTACAGAACTGAAAAAATAAATTTTTGTTATTTCATAATTGTGTGTTCTTTTTGTTATCACTCCTAATATTCCCAAACAATTTCATAGCATGTGAGTATAAATAAATATATTTTTCTTTTTTTTTTTTTGGTAGTCACAATCATGAGTCTACAAAACAATGAAATATCAAGTACAAATAATTTATATCCAATATGTGGAACACCACAAGATTCAAACGATGACGCCCGGTACTGCTATGAAATCGTATTTTATTGTTTAAACCATGCTTGGCTAGGAGATGCACGAATTATGGACGCGGGACCTTTAAAATTATGTGAATATTGTTTTCGAGAAAATTCTATAGATAAAACTTGGGTTACTGAGCCCAGATTTGTATATTTTTATGAAAAAGAATGTCATAATATAAATTTACATGAATTAGAAACTATACCACAACAACTATCGTTGTCATAATTGCGAATGTGAATTATATACATCATGGAATAAACAAGAATGTGCCAGACAAGAATAATGAACAAGAGAGAAAAGGTGTGTACTATTTATTAAAAGAAAAAATATTGTATTATTTAAATTTTTATTTTTTTCACAGATTTATTTACACCTCACACACACACTCAGCGTTCTTATAAAATTCACCAAGTACGAGACATCAGGCAGAGGGATAGTCGCATTAGGACATTGTATACTTTTAACATGTATCTCAGCAGATTTTACTGTGATAAAGCGTACTCTGTTTAAAAAAATATAATAAATAAAATAAAAATGTATATAAACAATTGTAATTTTGAATTGTGTACAGATATAAATCATTCTAATTGTTGTTGTCCCATATAAATAAATATAAAAGATAGAGAGATAGAAAGGGTGGCATGTATACGTTTACCATGTATCTCAGCAGATTTTACTGTGATAAAGCGTACTCTGTTTTAAAAAATATAATAAATAAAATAAAAATGTATATAAACAATTGTAATTTTGAATTGTGTACAGATATAAATCATTCTAATTGTTGTTGTCCCACATAAATAAATATAAAAGATAGAGAGATAGAGAGGGGGGCAGGGGCAGAGAAAGATGGCGGCAGGGGCGGAGGGAGAGGGCGGCAGGTTCGGAGGGAGAGGGTTGCAGGAGTGAGATCTATATTATTTATCTGAACAATACACACACGCACACAAACACACACACAACGCATGTGGGTTGCATAGATAAAATTCAACAGAACAACAGCAGCACACAGCGCAACACACGCATGTGGGTTGCATACAACCTAGGCGTGCAAACACTAGCTTAATACCAAGACCGGAAGCGGAAGTGGGCTCGTACCCGCCGATTATACCTACTGTCTCCCATATAAATGGAATATCTTTCTTTAAAAGTGTAGTTAGTGGTTTCGCTAATTCTGCGAAATCAGGTATAAACCGACGATAAAATCCTACTAATCCCAGAAGTTACCTAACGTGTCTCACGGTTTTTGGTGTCGGAAATTTCTCTATTGCATCTATTTTTGACAGATCTGGTTTGACTCCTTCTGCTGAAATAATGTGACCTAAATACGCGGTTTCTCTACGTACAAATTCACATTTACTAGGTTTTAATTTTAAATTAAATTTCCGCAATCTATTAAACACGTCTTTAATTTTCATTAAATGTTCTTCTATATTATCTCCCGAAAATATGCATATATCATCGAAATAAACATAACATTTTTCCCCAACTAATCCACTTAGTACACAATACATCAGCCTTTGAAATGTACTTGGCGCATTACATAAACCGAACGGCATTCTATTCCAATGATAATGCCCCCACGACGAACCAAACCCAGTCTTTTCCTTATCTTCCTCGGCAATTTCTACCTGGTGGTACCCTGATGCTAAATCTAAGGTTGTAAATAAAGCAGCACCATTCATATGCGAAATTGTATCTTGCAAATTCGGCAACGGTAAGAATCATTCGTCGTTATTTTATTTAACTCGCGAAAGTCTACACACAGTCTAACTTTCGTCGAACCGTCCGACAGTTCTTGATTTACTAAGACAATAGGAGCTGACCAAGGTGAGTCACTCTCCTTAATAATACCGTCTTTTAACAATTCGTCAATTTGTTTTTGCAATGTTTCTTTTTGCGTGAATGGAACACGATACGGCCTTTTTGCCATTGGATGAACATCATCTGTTATAATCCGATGTTTCACTTTCGATGTGCAACCTAACTTTACTCCCGGCTGTATGAATATATCTTTGTATTCTAATAACACTTTTTCAACTTTTTGCCTACCGTTACTCGGTAAGTGATCTAAATGAAATAAGGTTCGAAAATCTACTTCTTGTACGGATGCTATTACGCTACTCGGTTCGCTAAACGTACTTATGTCCTCTTTGACATTTTCCTCAAAACCCACAATGGGTTTAGCATTGATAAACACACTGTCTTACGACACATTCATGAGCTTTACCGGTACCACGGTCTCATCGCTCCTAGCAAGCACTGTAGCTGCTATAACTCCTTGAATTTCCAGTTCGACTAGCTCAATTAAGACACATCATGCTTTATTTAAAACATTTAACTCAACATTCCCTTCTGCTAAGCACACAGCTTCAGACCTAGGAGGTATTGTAATATTCTTTTTAATACTAACCGATTTTATATCCTTGTTAGCATTTTCCGTACTATTTTAAATTTTAACTTCCGAAGAAATTCCGGTAATTTCCATATTATTGCCTGAACCGTTTGAAACGACCGCATTGTGGTCAACCTTAACAATTTCCTCGAAATGAACCTTTTTCAATTTACTTGTTGGCACACTTTCCTTTAACAATACATCTTCAGGGCTTGTACCTGATGTTCCATCTCTTTCTAATGTTTTGACACAGTGCATGACACATGTGTCAGTTAACAATGAAAATCGTTTAGAATTTTTAAACATTGTAAATTCAAATCGTTTTTTGCCATTAGCATATCGTTCTTGGGATATATATGAATATTCTGTACTACTAGCAGCTAAAAAACAAACATGGTCTATTAAATCGTCTACACAGTTCGAAACACCAAGATTTGTAATTGTAGGATTTCAAACTGATCGTAAAAATAAAAAAGATAAGGATGCAAGCATTTTCGATTCGTGTAAATTAACAAATATTAAATTGTATTTGAATTCTACATATTATCCATACGACAACTTAAATATTGACTTTTCAAATAATAATTATGCAGTTCTGTATCACATGTATGCAAATTTCGAAAATGCTTACTATCAACAAAATTTCGGTGTATTATTAGATAGAAAGAAATTCAAAGAAATTGCGCCATTAATAGTAATTGATTGCTCAAATCAAAATGAAACTCTTCAAACTTCTTCAGTTGATATTAGATTGGAATTTGAATCAGACACTAATTTCCCGGCGAATACAACCGCGTATTGTCTGATAATACATGATAAGATTGTTGAATATAACCCGTTGTCAGGGGATGTTAGAAATTCATTTTAATTTAAACATTTAAAGCAATTAGAACATCGTACTTCATTGCTCAAATCAAAAGAAAAATGAAACTTTTCAAACTTCTTCAGCTGATATTAGAATTTCCTACCATACAACCGCAAACATTCTAATAATACATAATAAGATAGTTGAATATATATCTGCTGTCAAGTGACGTTACAAGCTCATTTTAATTCAAACATTCAAAGTAATTAGAACATCGTACAAAAACTATATATAATGGAGTTAATTATTGACATACAAGGATTTCAAGCTGATGGATGTATTATAATACCAAAAGAAATTTTTATACTATCAAGAGATGGAAGTAAACAACAACATTTTTATATCAAACCACCATTTACATGGGAAGAATTACCACAACATAACATAAGATGTGCTACATGGTTATGTCGAAATCATCACGGATTAAAATGGGATAACGGACATATAAATTATAACGAAATGTGTTGTGAGCTAAACAAATTGTTAGAAGAATCAAAAACTGTTTACGTACAATGTGCTGTGAAAAAAGAATTTTTATTATCATTCAGTGTAAAAACATGCAATATTATAGATTTAAGCGAATTTAATTATAAAGTAGCTTTAAAAAATTGTTTAATACATAAAACATGTTTCTTACATTCTATTCAATATGTTTGTGCTGTAAGTAATGTATATAAAATTCTGGACGATGATATGTATTGTATAAATTCAGATAATTTTATGTATTATTATGTAATGAGGTATACAGTACATTTTATGTAATTTAAAATCTGAACAATACTAAGAACATAATTTGTATAATATTTATTAATTGGAACATTTGTAGTATTTTTTAGTAGAAATTTACAATTTAGAGACCAACGATAATGTTCAAACAGTGCAACATCGTTTTCCTCAAAATTGCATATTTCAACATCACAAAAAGCACACTGCACCAAATCACTATAGTTTTTGTAAAAGAAACCGACTGTTGCTAATTCCTTGGCACAAATATTTGTATTTGACCACGTACTGAATGTAGATAAACGATTAAATTCACTTTGAAGTGATAATATTTTATCTTCATAACACAATGGACAATTTGCGATAAGTAAGCAATCATATGGTGAATCAACCACAGTAAGTCTCGTATCAGGATGTTGTAAA
>JAQOWZ010000149.1:0-52500 GCA_035578165.1 Stenolophus ochropezus | reverse complement strand
GGATTGGATAGCCTTCCAAACAAATTTACAAATACCTACGCTGACTGGAAATGTTGAAACTGACGTTGATCAGATAACAAGTGCAATAATAAAAGCAGCGAAATCCTCTATCCATGAAAGAAAAGAAAAGATATTAAAAACGAAAATACCTTGGTGGAATCAAAACGTGAAAGATGCTATAAAACAAAAAAAGTCATCTTTCAACAAGTTTAAGAAGTACCCCAAACAAGAAAACCTTATTGATTTCAAAAGGAAAAGGGCAAACGCCAGAAGAATAATTTTGATTAATAAGCGTGCCAGTTGGAATAGCTATGTGTCAGGCATTACACCCGACACATCAAATAAAGAATGTTGGACAAAAGCCAAGTCCATAATTGGTAAAAGCTACACGCCCTCAGCTACCCGCATAAGAATTGATAATGAGACAATAACCACGAACCCCACGGTTATAGCAAACATGATCGCCGACCAATTTGAAAATGCAAGTAGCTCTAAAAACTATGACGCCGACTTTCTCTCATCTAAAAATGAAAGAGAACATATCATTAACTTTGATACTGGCATCCTATTCGATTACAACCTACCTTTCACCATCCAAGAACTGGACGCTGCAATCTCAGCTACGAAGTCATCATCCCCAGGAGAGGACACTATTCATAATGAAATGATAAAACACCTTACCTCAAATTTTAAACTGAGCTTACTCTCTCTCTTCAACAATATATGGGAAAGTAGTAAATATCCAAGTAAATGGAAGCAGGCAGTTGTTGTACCTATACCTAAAGAAGGAAAAGATCCATTACTTACCTCAAATTATAGGCCCATAAGTATTACCTCATGTGTAGGCAAATTACTTGAAAGAATGGTGAACAACCGACTCACGTGGCTTCTTGAAACATCCGGTTACCTCTGCGAACATCAGTCAGGATTCCGCAAATTTAAGTCAACCACAGACCATCTTGTGTTCCTCGAAAACGCCATTCAAGAAGCGTATAACAAAAAGGAACACCTAGTAGCTGTATTCTTTGACCTTCAAAAAGCATACGATATGACATGGCGCCATAATATAAAGCAAAAGTTGCATGCACGGGGTTTTAAGGGCAATCTTCCTAAATTTTTAGTGTCTTTTTTGGATGACAGAACATTTAATGTTAGGGTTGACAACAGTCTGTCAACCATCCGCACATTAGATAACGGCGTTCCACAAGGATCCACGTTAAGCTGCACGCTCTTTATTATCTCTACAAACGACATAACAAAAAACGTTAGCGACTCCGTCGGAAAATGTGTCTACGTCGATGACTTGACAATCTTTTATTCCGGACAAAAGATGGGTGAGATAAACCGCATACTGCAGGGTGCGATTAACCAAATATCAAAGAATGCCCAAGATATTGGCTATAAATTTAGCGAAGAAAAAACTCAATGCATGCACTTTTGCAAACTTAATCGCCCGCATTATGGACCTATGCTGAAAATCAAAAATACGTACCTAGCTGTCAAGGAGAGAGTAAGATTCCTCGGTGTAATCTTCGACACGAGGTTATCATGGAAACCTCACATCACCGACCTAAAAGCTAAATGCAAGAAAACTTTAAATCTAATGAAATCGTTGGCTAGCACAAAATGGGGCGCTGATCCGCTTTCACTCCTCAGAATATACCAGGCACTTATTTTATCCAAAATAGACTATGGATGCGTAGTGTATTCTTCGGCAGCCAATGGAACTCTTAAAATGTTGGACCCTATCCACCATGCGGGCATCCGCCTTAGCATAGGTGCGTATCCAACTACGCCAACGACAAGCCTCTGCAGCGAAGCAGGTTTACTGCCCCTGAAATTTCGCAGAAAATCAATAATACTGTCATATATCCTAAGAATTCGAGCCCAACGAACACACAAGAACTTCAATCTACTCTTCAATAACAACTTTGTGCCACGTACCCTTTCAAAACCACTGGCAGTTCGTGCTTCAGATATTCTGCAAGAAATACAGTATGAATTAACTGAGCTAACAGAAACTGGTTTCTCTGAGGTTGCCCCTTGGAGTATACCTAAACTCAACAAAATACTTACCTTGCACGAATACGACAAGAATGAAGTACCACATAACTTAATCAAACAAAAATACTATGAAATTATTGATCACTTACCTGCATCAACTATAATCTTCACTGATGGTTCCAAAACTGATATCGGATCTGGATCAGCAATTGTTATAAACAATGAATGCCATGAATGGTCACTTCCAAAAAATGCATCAGTTTATACAACGGAGATATATGCCATCTGGCAAGCATTACTTACCTGCGGTTTTATGAACAAAAGTACGTTTATCATTGCCAGCGACTCGCTTAGCGGCATTACAGCACTTTCCAATCCATGGACGAATGACCCTCTTATCCAAATGTGTTTAGCACAAATAAAACATCTTCATGACAATGGTAAACGAATTATTTTCCTTTGGATTCCCAGCCACATCGGGATTGCTGGCAATGAACTTGCTGATACGGCAGCACGAAAAGCAGCCGATTCTAACATAGAAGATGTGCAGGTAATAAAATATTCATATGTTGGAAACATTACCAAATACAAAATACACCAATTATGGCAATCAGAATGGGATCTAATAGACAATTACCATAAGCAAATAAAACCAAAAATCAATCCTATCAGGCTACCAGATAACTTAACTAGAAGGGAGAAAATAAAAATCCACCGACTTAGAACTGGCCATACTTACCTGACACATAGTTACAGATTAAAAAGAGAAGACATACCTACCTGTATCACATGCCAAACACGCCTAAGCGTTCAACATATACTAGTAAATTGTCAGAGATTAGATCAAATTAGGCAACTTTACAATATCGGAGAAGACCTGAAAGAAATGCTTACGGACAGTGATAAAATAAAAGAAGTCATAAAGTTTCTGAAAGCATGTGATTTATTCCATAAAATATGATATGATACTCATATAAGCTATTTGTTATTTATTTATTTATTTGTGAATGTCTAGAGTATAGTTAATTGTGATAATCTAGCTGTGATATTAATGATCGTGAAATTCCAATTTCTTTTAAAGTGTTTGTAATGTCTTACATAAAATAATAATAATAATATCTTATCTGGTTCGTTGACGATGGCCTAGCCCTGAAAAAAACTTTTATGCTTAATATTTCTGTTTTGTCCTATATTACTGTGATAATAAATCTGTGATTTTCCCACTTATGCTACTTTACCTTTTTTATATTTTATCGGTATAAGATTTTAAAGTGTGTGTGACCGTCCTACATATAAGTAAAATATGAGTATAGAATACTTACCTAATGTGCGGGGCTAATGATCCTAGAAATCGATGCCCTTGAAACCTTAGAAAAAAAAAAATAATTTATTTATTAATTAATTAATTAATTAATTTATTTATTTATTTATTTATTTATTTATTTATTTATTTATTTATTTATTTATTTATTTATTTATTTATTTATTTATTTATTTATTTATTTATTTATTTATTTATTTATTTATTTATTTATTTATTTATTTATTTATTTATTTATTTATTTATTTATTTATTTATTTATTTATTTATTTATTTATTTATTTATTTATTTATTTATTTATTTATTTATTTATTTATTTATTTATTTATTTATTTATTTATTTATTTATTTATTTATTTATTATTTATTTATTTATTTATTTATTCAAATCACGATTACAGAGAAATATTCACAAAAAATATATACACAAATCCCAATTATAGAGCAATATTCCAAAAAATATATACACTATAGGCAAATGCCAATACATAAATGTTAAGCTGTCAGTATACATTACACAAATTGAATTAATAATTAAAAATAACCTTACTTTAACACAAACATATGTGACAAGTATTATAATCAGTTAACCTTTTAGCAAGAAATGTTGAATTATATATCTCTTAAACTTAATAATAATATCAAAGAATAAATCTAATTTATCTATATCAGATATAACGTTATTAAAATTAATGCACATCTGTATGATAGGTGATTGAAACTCATAATTTGTCTTTGGTGTAGAGTAGGTAAATTTAAATTTTGTTCTCAGTCTAGGAACATACAGATTAAAATTGGACAAAATTATAGTATCATCTATCATATTATTCATAATTTTATATAAATACAAACAAGATTGCATTTTTCGACGATCATCGAGTGAAAGTATACCAAACTCAATTAAACAATTGTTGTAATTGAAATCATTCTTGGGGTAAGTATTATGTCTCTTGTAGTACATATATTTCACAATTTTTTTTTGTATAGCTTCAATTGCATTCCTTTATTTGATATAAACTGGACTCCAGACTTGTAGGCAGTATTCCAGCTTTGATCTCACAAAGGCATAATACAGTGTTTTCAAGGTACGTTGATTATGGAAGGATCTCATGTTACGAATAACAAATCCGAGGTTTCTGTTCGAGCTTTTTATTATTGAGTTGAGATGTGGTATAAAACTGCATTTTTTATCGAAGAGAATACCCAAGTCTGTTATCTGTGATACGCTATCCAAATTATAGTTATTCATGGTGTATTGATGCGTTAGTGTACTCTTTTTTGCAGAATATGTCATTGTCTTACATTTCTTATAATTAAATGAAAGCTTAGAGGTTGAGGACCAAACCAAGATATTATTAATGTCAGATTGCAGAGCATTACAGTCCTCAGTTGTATTTACAGTTCTATAGAGCTTAATGTCATCAGCATATAGTAGGATATTTGAATTTTTGACCACATCGACTATATCATTAATAAATAATAAAAATAACAATAGGCCAAGATTTGACCCCTGGGGTACACCTGTGGTCGGTATATATTGTTTGGAAGAGTAATTGTTGTAATAGACAGAGAATTTACGGTCAGCAAGATATGAAGAAATGAACAGTAAAAGATTGTCTGAAAAACTGAAGTGATATTTGTGCTTATCTAATAGTACGGTATGATTAACCTTATCGAACGCTTTTTCAAAGTCAGTATAAATAACATCAAACTGTGTGTTGCTATGTAGGAAACTAAGAACGTGTTCTGTAAAATTTAATAGGTTTGAAGTAGTGGATCTTGAGCTTATGAATCCATGTTGGTGAGACGATATTTCATTATGAACACTGGAGTAAATTGTGGAGTATATAATTTTTAAAAACTTTAGCAAGGTTAGAAAGTATGGCAATAGGCCGATAGTTGGAGATAACAGAACTATTACCAGATATCAGTATTGGACATACACGGGTCAATTTGAGCTTATCCGGAAAGGTGTTATCGGCAAGACTAAGATTAAAAAGTATAAATAATGGTTCGACTAAGATGTCGGCGCAACCTTTAATGATGTATGCAGGGAGATTATCTGGACCTGGATTCCTAGATGGTTTTAGTTTTGTGATAGCGATGAGTATATCGGTTCTGGATACAGACTCAAGAGATATATTGTTACAAGTATTCTATTTATTGGATATGCCTGTATGATGTGAATTATCAGTACTACCATAAACAAAAGAAAAATAGTCGGCAAAAGCATCAACAATCTGCGCAGTACTATGGTAGGTATTATTGTTAAGATGCATAAGGCCTGGTATCCGTGATGTTTCTTTTTTAGAGTTAATAAATGTCCATAATTGTTGAGGTCTGGATGCTATGCTTGTTTCTATGCTAGATAAATATTTTTTATGACATATAGCAACTTTTTTTTATTGAAGATCTAAGTTCTTTAAATTTAGTCAGGTAAGTTGTTATTCCTGTCTGTTTGTAAAGTTTGTGGTATTTTAGTTTTTCTTTAATATCTACTATAATTTCTTTGCTAAAGAGCTAAAGGAGGATATAAGCGTTTAGTTAATTTTGTTTTTGGTACGCATAAATTTAAAATATTGTTATAAATCTCATAAAATTTGTTAAATGCGTCATTTATGTCATTATATCTCTTGAGAATGTCCCAATTTGTTTCTTTTAGCAATTGATAAAGTTGATCAAAGTTAGCTCGCTGGAAGTTAAAGATGGGATTATCATTAACGGTGGAGTTACAGGAAGGATTGACAATAAACACAGATGAAGGAAGTGATACTAAGAGAGCGGGATGAAATTTGTCTTCATCAACAACAGGATCATTGCAATGGGTGAACATTAGAAATAACAACATCAAGTATTCTTCCGTCGCTGTTGGTTACATGATTATATTGAGAAGCCATAAGAAAATTTAAAAAATGTTGGAACCGATTAATAATATTATTATAGTGGCCATGGTTATAAAATTCAACCAGTTTATTCATATTAAAATCTGCAAGAATCAGAAAGTTGTCATTTTGTAGAAAATAACAAGATTCCAGACAATCAAGTACATATTCATGTTGAATTAAAGAAATTGGCAGGGGAATATAGGCCACAATAATTTAGAAATACTTATTATGTGATAATTTAATGCGGACACATATAATGTCACAATTAGAGTTTGAATTCAGATCTAAGTCCACAAAAGTTGTAAAGCATTTTTTATTAACCGCACAAAAAACACCTCCATCTCTAGATTTATTATGCCTTTCGAAATATCTATCCTTTCTATATACTGTAAAGTTATCGCTTATAAGTTCAGAGTTGTTTACTGATGGTGTAAGCCACATTTCTGTAACTGTAATAACATCAAAGTCTGAGTAAGTTGAGGCATTCAAAATGTCATCAAGTTTACTGTTCAGACCTCTAGCATTCTGATAATAGATATTCATTATTAAATTTAAGCAAAAATATATATGTATTTGTAGTGTAAATAAGTTAATTTCAAAACGATAAATTATTTGAGATATTAGTGAACAAAACAATAAGAATTATAAGTTTATACAAGGTTAAATTAATTATACGAAGTTTAAAGAGTTCAGTGAACTATACTACAAAATAAAACAAAGTTTAAGATGTTATTGTGAGAAAGTACAAAAACGGAAAAGAAGTATTTTAACTTAAACTGCTCCATATGACTAAATAATAATTAAATTTACTAGATCAGAGTATCAATATTGTCAGTAGGATTGAGTTTTTTTATAACATTGCCGTGCTTATAGAAGATGTTGCCATCACTGGACCACACGTTTTTAAAACCAAGCTTTGTTGACACAGATTTTAATAGTTCGAGGCGAGATTGTGTAAGGTCTTCTTTGATGGTTATATTTGTGTTTTTTAATTTCTTTCTTGCTTTTAAAACAGCGTCACGGTAGCGGTAGGATATAAATTTTACTATGACGGGGCGAGGTCTTGATCGAGAGGAAGACGGGTTGTTCAGTGTTCTCTTACCAACTCTATGTAAATGATCAATGGCGTGGATAGGTAAGTCTAGTGATAATTTGGACTTGATGACTTCATTGACCTTCTTCTCCACGTTTTCAGAATATTCTTCTGGAACACCGAAAATCCAGAGGCAGTTACGCCTGGAATACTGTTCCAGATTGTCCAGCTTGCTACGGAGAACACGATTTTCGTCACTGATGCCTTCGATGAGGGCCTCGTAGTAAACTTTTTGCTCTTCAAGTTTTTGCTCAACTCTAGCAAAAACATTGTCTACCAAATTGGTGAGAAAGTTATCATCGGTTAATAATTTGGTGGGTGTTTCAGATACAATTGCGGAAATATTTCTAGTATTCGACATTGTAGATATTTTAAATATTTTCCGAAGAAATATAAAATAAAAATATTTATTTAGCGGCACTTTGTCACAAAGGAGCAGAAAAAAACACGTCTACTCTCGATGATGCATTGGCAAAAATAAAAATAAAAAGGTATTCTAGAATCCAGCCTATGTAGCTTACAGTATACAACGTATACGTATATATCATATAAATATTTGCTTCCGTGCCCAAATTTTATTAATCTTTATCATATTTTAGCTAAAAAAAAAACATTGCAACAAGAAAGTTGCTATTTTAAGTGAGGTAGGTATTCTAGAATCCAGCCCATGTAGTTTACAATATACAACGTATTCATTAAAATGAAACCCGAAAATTTAATGTTTATTATCTGACTGGCACCACGTATTGAACACTTTCACATGTCCAATGCTTAAAACCATCCATAGTATAGACCCTAAAGCATGAATATGAATGATTTAACAAAAATATCCATTTCAAGAATAGGTAAAATCTGACCTTATTTTTGTAACTAATCGTATAAATATTTGCTTCAGTGCCCGAATTTTATAATTCTTTATCATATTTTAGTTAAAAGAAAACATTGCAACAAGAAAGTTGCTATTTCAAGTGTGGTAGTTATTCTAGAATCCAGCTCATGTAGCTTACAATATACAACGTATTCATCAAGAATAACTAAAATCTGACTTTATTTTTGTAAAAAATCATATAAATGTTTGCTTCCAGTCGTTGAATATTATAATTCTTCATCATATTTTAGCTAAAAGACAACATTGCAACAAGAAAATTGCTATTTCAAGTGTGGTAGGTATCCTAGAATCCAGCCCATGTAGCTTACAATATACAACGTATTCATTGAAATGACAACTGAAAATTAAATATTTATTATCTGATTGGTACCTTGTTTTGGTCACTTTTGCATGTCCCATGCTAAAATTATCCATAGTATAGATCCTAAAGAATGAATATGAATGTTTTAACAGAAATATCCATTTCAAGAATAGGTAAAATCTGACTTTGATTTTGTAAAAAATCATATAAATATTTGCTTCCGAGCCCGAACTATATAAATCTTCATCATATTTTAGCTAAAAGAAAACATTACAACAAGAAAATTGCTTTTTCAAGTGTGGTAGGTATTCTAGAATCCAGCCCATGTAGCTTACAATACACAACGTATTCATTAAAATGACACCTGAAAATTAAATGTTTATTATTTAATTGGTAACACGTTTTGGACACTCTTGCATGTCCAATGCTAAAATAATCCATAGTATGGATCCTAAAGCATGAATATGAATGTTTTAACAAAAACATCCATTTCAAGAATTGGTAAAATCTGAAATAATTTTTGTATAAATCATATAAAATATTTGCTTTTGCGATCGAATTTTATAATTCTTCACCATATTTTAGTTAAAAGAAAACATTGCAACAAGAAAATTGCTATTTCAAGTGTGGTAGGTATTCTAGAATCCAGCCCATGTAGCTTACAATATACAACGTATTCATCAAGAGCAGGTAAAATCTGACTTTATTTTTGTAAAAAATCATATAGATATTTGATTTCGCGCCCGATTTTTATAATTCTTCATCATATTTTAGCTAAAAGAAAACATAGCAACAAGAAAATTACTATTTCAAATGTGGTAGGTATTGTAGAATCCATCCCATGTAGCTTACAATATACAACGTATTCATCAAGAATAGGTAAAATCTGACCTTATTTTTGTAAAAATCATATAAATATTTGCTTCCGCGCCCGTATTTTATAATTCTTCATCTAATTTTAGCTAAAAGAAAACATTGCAACAAGAAAATTGCTATTTCAAGTGTAGTAGGTATTCTTGAATCCAGCTTATGTAGCTTAGAATATACAACGTATTCATCAAGAAAAGTTAAAATCTGACTTTATTTTTGCTTCCGCGCCCGAAGTTTATAATTCTTTATCATATTTTAGCTAAAAGCAAACATTGCAACAAAAAATTGTTATTTCAAGTGTGGTAGGTATTCTAGAATCCAGCCCATCTAGCTTACAATATACAACGTATTCATTAAAATGACACCCGAAAATTAAATGTTTATTATCTGATTGGTACCACGTTTTGGTCACTTTTGCATGTCCATTACTTAAAACCATCCATAGTATAGATCCTAAAGCATGAATATGAATGTTTTAACAAAAATATCCATTTCAAGAATAGGTAAAATCTGACTTTATTTTTGTAAAAAATCATATAAATATTTGCTTTCGCATTCAAATTTTATAATTCTTCATCATATTAGAGCTAAGAGAAAACATTGCAACAAGAAAATTGCTATTTCAAGTTTGGTAGGTTATCTAGAATACAGCCCATGTAGCTTACAATATACAACGTATTCATTAAAATGATACCCGAAAATTTAATGTTTATTATCTGATTAGTACCACGTTTTGGTCACTTTTGCATGTCCAATGCTTAAAACCATCCATAGTATAGATCCTAAAGAATGAATATGAATGTTTTAACAAATATATCCATTTCAAGAATATTTAAAATCTGACTTTAATTTTGTAAAAAATCATATAAATATTTGCTTTCGACCCGAATTTTATAATTCTTCATCATATTGTAGCTAAAAGAAAACATTGCAACAAGAAAATTGCTATTTCAAGTGTGGTAGGTATTCTAGAATCCAGCCCATGTAGCTTACAATATACAACGTATTCATCAAGAATAGGTAAAATCTGACTATATTTTTGTAAAAAAATTATATAAATATTTGCTCTCGCGCTTGAATTTTATAATTCTTCATCATATTTTAGCTACAAAAAAACATTGCAACAAGAAAATTGCTGTTTTAACTGTGGTAGGTATTCTAGAATTCAGCCTATGTAGCTTAAAATATACAACGTATTCATCAAGAATAGGTAAAATCTGACTTATTATTTGTAAAAAATCATATAAATATTTGCATCCGCGCCCGAATTTTATAATTCTTCATCATATTTTAGCTAAAAGAAAACATTGCAAAAAGAAAATTGCTATTTTTAGTGTGGTAGGTATTCTAGAATCCAGCCCATGTAGCTTACAATATACAACGTATTCATCAAGAATAGGTAAAACCTGAATATATATTTGTGAAAAATCATATAAATATTTGCTTCCGCGCACGAATTTTATAATTCCTTTATCATATTTTAGCTAAAAAGAAAACATTGCAACAAGAAAATTGCTATTTCAATGGTGGTAGGTATTCTAGAATCCAGCCCATATAGCTTACAATACACAACGTATTCATCAAGAATAGGTAAAATCTGACTTTATTTTTGTAAAAAATCATATAAATATGAAGGGGTGAAAATTAAAAGGGTATATGTAACAATGGCAAATATTCGAGTTAAACTACAATTTTCATTTGAAACAAATTACGAATAATTGAAATAAAATATTAAACACAGTTTTCAAAAGTTTTATTTGCTAATGAAATACAAAACAAAATTAAATAGATTATTATCATATTTAGTAAGTAATTTAAATAAATAGGTCACTTGTTCCCTTTTGATTTTAATAATTGCACTTATATCGTTATAACATTTTTAGTTGTCATTCAGAATCACTTATATCGGATTCGCAAATTACACTTTCGTCTTCTGACGTACTATCAGCTTTTTGCCCATCAGTAGTCTTTCTTGGACGTCCACGAGGACGATTTCCCAAATTAAGTGTATTTTTTGATCTGTCTATAATAGTTTTATAAAATAAATGATGTATTGGAGGTATAAAACTTAACAAAGATTCAAGATCTTTGGCTTTGGCGGCTTTTAATTTGTTCGGTTCTTCACGTAGTACAGGTAGAGAGTCTGGTATTTTTGATCTGGATGCAGCATTCATATTAATTTTTCGGAATTCAAAATCTTTATTCAAAGTTTCTTTGAAATATAATGTTTTGGGATCATTTTTCCTATATTGAATCCAACGCATTTTCAGCCAACTAACTTTTTGTTTCTCTGTGTCGACTTTCCGATTTATTATGCATTTGGCAATTGGTTCAGTAGAAAGGAAATCATTGGATTCCATTTTCACAACCTGAAATCTTTTTTGTGCACTTGCAACTAGTTTCATCCAATCATCAGGTATGTAAATATATTGGGTCTTTTTCTTTAACTTTTCTATATGAGAAAAATCGGAATCATTCTCCAGGTAGCTATGTCCTGATACTAGATATTTATGATCGACTGTTTCGATTCTTGTATTAGCGACAATAAAAAACCACATGCGAGACAAAACTTGATTTCTGTTTTGTCCCCCACAACTATCACTGTAAGCAATAATATGGGTTGTTTCTTCTGGCAAGGTATATACGTATTTAAGGAGGCATGAACCAATTTCTGACGCCCCACGGGAAGCAACATCCTCAGACCACATATTCATATAAGCTAGATTGGTTTGACAATCATGAATTCCAAAATTATAGGTCCATAGTTGTCTTTTATAAAAAATTAAATTAGTGTTTAGCATTGGTGTTGGTAAAGTCTTCTGTAAATCAAACGTAATAACTTTTACTTTACCATTACTTTCTTTCCCACATTTAATATCGTGTTTCTTAGCCTCTCTAGCTGCGTCTACTTTTCGAAGGTGTAATTCTTTTTCCGCTTTTAATTTGTTTATATTCACAGTATTAGTTTCGGCTTTTATAGAATTTTCTAATCTATCACAAGTGTTACAAGTATCGCTACGTAGCTTATAAAATGAAAGGTTAAAATCGGTATTAAACACTCTGCGATATATAGGCTCTTTTACGGGTATTTTATTGGTTTCGTTGCATTTATCTCTATACAAACCATACATTTTGGAAACGGTTAATTCGGGTGGTAGATACTTCCTGTTAGGTGCATCTTTACGTGAATAGTGACTCCTAAATTTGGGAAATGAGTTGATATGGTCCCGAACATGTTGCAAAACATCATCAGATATCTTTGTACTTGGTGCATGTCGACCACGATGATCAACTGGAGACAATCCTGGTACTGTCACTTCTTTCAAAGCTGCGTTAGAAAATCTTCTGTTGCTAATATTAAGTGTTTTGAGAAAAAATTGTTTGCACACTCTTTTATTATCTAAATAAATATTTGTCGATTTGGTTTTTTTATTAACTGTGTGTTTGATATGATGTTTCGGGTTCATTATTCGGACACTATTTCTAATAAAGTTAGTTTGTGTTTGCCAACTTGCAGTTTTCCAATATTCGTTATGAATTAATTGACGTGTTTCTTCCGTAATTTTGTTACATTCAAAACGACATTCATGTTCATAAGCCTGTACAAATTTTGCAGGATTTATTTTTCCCCTTGTTGTTTTATATTTTTTTCCTGAGTTTCTGAGCAATTTTCTTCTGTACGATTTCCATTTTTCCGTATGTCTTTTACGTTTTCTTGACTTCGTAGATCTGGTTTCTTCAGTACTCTCTATAATGCAATAATATTGTTATCTATATAAGAATGTACCCAACTAACTTATAAAATTAACTTAGGTACCTTTACTTGAAGTAGAAGTATTATGTACATTTAAATTTTTCACTGCGTCCTTTTTTATCGTATCTATGGAAATTTCACTCGTATCTGATGTATCTATGAAAAATCAAATAGAAACAAATTGTGAATAATTTTTAAAATCATAACGGTACAAGTGCTTTTGTTTCAAATTTCATTGTTAATATTTTTCTTTTCAAATATAAATATAATAGTTAAAAAATATAACCGTTAGCAAAATATAATTTTTTTTTATGAAATTTATTGACACTAAATAAATGAAAGTTTTAAATATAAAAAATCACATGTTAATCAAATGGAGTAACACATTTTAACTAACCTTCATTTGGATTATAATTTTTGTCTCCGACTGAATCATCACTAAACAAATGATCTTCTTCTGCTGATTCATTATCATTGTAGTCTTTAATGGATTGTTCATTTTTGTTATTATTTTCAAGATTTTCATTTATTTCATTATAAACACCTGAAACGTCAACCGCACTCATGGCCATTTTGTCACTTATACCCCTTTGATTTTAAAATTTTCACAAAATTTACACGTTTATACTTATATCATTACCGATAAGATGGCAGCACATGACGACTGTCACTTAAATCTCTTTGGTTTTCAAAGATAATGCATATATGAACCTAAAATCGTACATACCTCATATTTTGTTAAAATGTCACTTGTACCCTTCTGATTTTCACCCCGTGCTTCCGCGCACGAATTTTATAATTCTTTATTATATTTTAGCTAAAAGACAACATTGCAACAAGAAAATTGCTATTTTAAGTTTGGTACGTATTCTAGAATCCAGCCCATGTAGCTTACAATATACAACGTATTAATTAAAATGACACCCGAAAATTGAATGTTTATTATATGATTCGTATCACGTTTTGGTCACTATTGCATATCCAATGATTAAAACCATCCATAGTATAGACCCTAAAGCATGAATATGATTTTTTTTAACAAAAATATCCATTTCAAAAATAAGTAAAATCTGAATTTATTTTTGTAAAAAATCATATTAATATTTGCTAGCGCGCCCGAATTTTATATTTCTTTTCATATTTTAGCTAAAAGAAACATTGCAACAAGAAAATTGCTATTTCAAGTGTGGTAGGTATTCTAGAATCCAGCCCATGTAGCTTACAATATACAACGTATTCATCAAGAATAGGTAAATCTGACTCAATTTTTGTAAGCAATCATATAAATATTTGCTTCCGCGCCCGAATTTTATAATTCTTCATCATATTTTAGCTAAAAAAAAACATTGCAACAAGAAAATTGCTATTTTAAGTGTGTTAGGTATTCTAGAATCCAGCCCATGTAGCTTACAATATACAACGTATTCATCAAGAATAGGTAAAACCTGAATATATATTTGTGAAAAATCATATAAATATTTGCTTTCGCGCCCGAATTTTATAATTCTTTATCATATTTTAGCTAAAAGAAAACATTGCAACAAGAAAATTGCTATTTCAAGTGTGGTAGGTATTCTAGAATCCAGCCCATGTAGCTTATAATATACAACGTATTCATTAAAATGGCACCTAAAGATTAAATGTTTATTATTTGATTGGGATCACGTTTTGGACACTTTTGCATGTCCATTGCTTAATACCATCCATAGTATAGATCCTAAAGCATGAATATGAATGTTTTAACAAAAATATCTATTTCAAGAATAGGTAAAATCTGACTTTATTTTTGTAAAAAATCATATAAATATTTGCTTCCGCGCCCGAATTTAATAATTCTTTATCAGATTTTTGCTAAAAGAAAACTTTGCAACAAGAAAAATGCTATTTGAAGTGTGGTAGGTATTCTAGAATCCAGCCCATGTAGCTTGCAATATACAACGTATTCATTAAAATGACACCCGAAAATTAAATGTTTATTATCTGATTGGTACCACGTTTTGGTCACTGTTGCATGCCCATTGCTTAAAACCATCCATAGTATAGATCCTGAAGCATGAATATGAATGTTTTAACAAAAATATCCATTTCAAGAATAGTTAAAATCTGTCTTTATTTTTGTAAAAAATCAAATAAATATTTTCTTCCGCGCCCGAATTTTATAATTCTTTATCATATTTTAGCTAAAAGAAAACATTGCAACAAGAAAATTGCTATTTCAAGTGTGGTAGTATTCTAGAATCCAGCCCATGTAGCTTACAATACACAACGTATTCATTAAGAATAGGTAAAATCAGTCTTTATTTTTGTAAAAAATCATATAAATATTTGCTTCCGCGCCCGAATTTTATAATTCTTCATTATATTTTAGCTAAAAGACAACATTGCAACAAGAAAATTGCTATTTCAAGTGTGGTAGGTATGTTAAAATCCAGCCCATGTAGCTTGCAATATACAACGTATTCATCAAGAATAGGTAAAATCTGACTTTATTTTTGTAAAAAATCATATAATTATTTGCTTCCACGCCCAAATTTTATATATCTTCATCATATTTTAGCTAAAAGAAAACATTGCAACAAGAAAATTGCTATTTTAAGTGTGGTAGGTATGCTAGAATCCAGCCCATGTAGCTTACAATATACAACGTATTCATGAAGAATATGTAAAATCTGACTTTATTTTTGTAAAAAAACATATAAATATATGCTTCAGCGTCCGAATTTTATAATTCTTTTTTATATTTTAGCTAAAAGACAACATTGCAACAAGAAAATTGCTATTTCAAGTGTGGTAGGTATTGTAGAGTCCATCCCATGTAGCTTACAATATACAAAGTATTCATCAAAAATAGGTAAAAACTGACCCTATTTTTGTAAAAATCATATAAATATTTGCTTCCGCGCCCTTATTTTATAATTCTTTATCTAATTTTAGCTAAAAGAAAACATTGCAACAAGAAAATTGCTATTTCAAGTGTGGTAGGTATTCTAGAATCCAGCCTCTGTAGCTTAGAGTATACAACGTATTCATCAAGAAAAGGTAAAATCTGACTTTATTTTTGCTTCCGCGCCCGAAGTTTATAATTCTTCATCATATTTTAGATAAAAGCAAACATTGCAACAAGAAAATTGCTATTTCAAGTTTGGTAGGTATTCTAGAATCCAGCCCATTTAGCTTGCAATATATAACGTATTCTTCAAGAATATGTAAAATCTGACTTTATTTTTGTAAAAAATCATATAAATATATGCTTCAGCGTCCGAATTTTATAATTCTTCAACATATTTTAGTTAAAAGTAAACATTGCAACAAGAAAATTGCTATTTCAAGTGTGGTAGTATTCTAGAATCCAGCCCATGTAGCTTACAATACACAACGTATTCATTAAGAATATGTAAAATCTGTCTTTATTTTTGTAAAAAATCATATAAATATGTGCTTCCGCGCCCGAATTTTATAATTCTTCAACATATTTTAGTTAAAAGTAAACATTGCAACAAGATAATTGCTATTTCAAGTGTGGTAGGTATTGTAGAATCCATCCCATGTAGCTTACAATATACTAAGGATTCATCAAAAATAGGTAAAATCTGACTTTATTTTTGTAAAAAATCATATAAATGTTTGCTTCCGCGCCCGAATTTTATAATTCTTTATCATATTTTAGCTAAAAGAAAACATTGCAACAAGAAAATTGCTATTTTAAGTGTGGTAGGTATTCTAGAATCCAGCCCATGTAGTTTACAATATACAACGTATTCATCAAGAGTAGGTAAAATCAGACTTAATTATTGTAAAAAATCATATAAATATTTGCTTGCGCGCCAGAGTTTTATATTTTTTCATCATATTTTAGCTAAAAGAAAACATGGCAACAAGAAAATTACCATTTTTAGTGTGGTAGGTATTGTAGAATCCATCCCATGTAGCTTACAATATACAAAGTATTCATCAAAAATAGGTAAAATCTGACCTTATTTTTGTAAAAATCATATAAATATTTGCTTCCGCGCCCGTATTTTATAATTCTTCATCTAATTTTAGCTAAAAGAAAACATTGCAACAAGAAATTTGCTATTTCAAGTGTGGTATGTATTCTAAAATCCAGTTTTTGTAGCTTAGAATATACAACGTATTCATCAACAAAAGGTAAAATCTGACTTTATTTTTGCTTCCGCGCCCGAAGTTTATAATTCTTCATCATATATTAGCTAAAAGCAAACATTGCAACAAGAAAATTGCTATTTCAAACGTGGTAGGTATTCTAGAGTCTAGCCCATCTATCTTACAATATACAACGTATTTATCAAGAATAGGTAAAATCTGACTTTATTTTTGTAAAAAATCATGTAAATATTTGCATCCGCGCCTGAATTTTATAATTCTTTATCATATTTTAGATAAAAGAAAACATTGCAACAAGAAAATTGCTATTTCAAGTGTGGTACGTATTCTAGAATCCAGCCCATGTATCTTATAATATACAACGTATTCATTAAAATGACACCTGAAAATTGAACGTTTATTATCTGATTGGTACCACGTTTTGCTCACTATTGCATGTCCATTGCTTAAAACCATCCATAGTATAGATCCTAAAGCATGAATATGAATGTTTTAACAAAAATATCTATTTTAAGAATAGGTAAAATCTGACTTTATTTTTGTAAAAAATAATATAAATATTTGCTTCCGCGCCCGAATTTTATAATTCTTTATCAGATTGTTGCTAAAAGAAAACATTGCAACAAGGAAAATGCTATTTCAAGTGTGGTAGGTATTCTAGAATCCAGCCCATGTAGCTTGCAATATACAACGTATTTATTTAATTACACCCGAAAATTGAATGTTTATTATCTGATTAGTACCAAGTTTTGGTCACTGTTGCATGACCATTGCTTAAAACCATCCATAGTATAAATCCTAAAGCATGAATATGAATGTTTTAACAAAAATATCCATTTCACGAGTAGTTAAAATCTGACTTTATTTTTGTAAAAAATCATATAAATTTTTTCTTCCGCGTTCGAATTTTATAATTCTTTATCATATTTTAGCTAAAAGAAAACATTGCAACAAGAAAATTGCTATTTCAAGTGTGATAGGTATTGAAGAATCCAGCCCATGTAGCTTATAATATACAACTTATTCATTAAAATGATACCCGAAAATTGAACGATTATTATCTGATTGGTACAACGTTTTGCTCACTTTCTGCATGTCCAATGCTTAAATTCATCCATAGTATAGATCCTAAAGCATGAATATGAACGTTTAAACAAAAATATCCATTTCAAAAATATGTAAAATCTGACTTTATTTTTGTAAAAAATCATAAAAATATTTTCTTCCGCGCCCGAATTTTATAATTCTTTATCATATTTTAGCTAAAAGAAAACATTGCAACAAGAGAATTGCTATTTCAAGTGTGATAGGTATTCTAGAATCCAGCCCATGTAGTTTGCTTCTAGTATTCGACATTGTAGATATTTTAAATATTTTCCGAAGAAATATAAAATAAAAATATTTATTTAGCGGCACTTTGTCACAAAGGAGCAGAAAAAAACACGTCTACTCTCGATGATGCATTGGCAAAAATAAAAATAAAAAGGTATTCTAGAATCCAGCCCATGTAGCTTACAGTATACAACGTATACGTATATATCATATAAATATTTGCTTCCGTGCCCAAATTTTATTAATCTTTATCATATTTTAGCTAAAAGAAAACATGGCAACAAGAAAATGGCTATTTCAAGTGTGGTAGGTATTCTAGAATTCAACCCATGTAGCTTACAATATACAACGTATTTATCAAGAATAGGTAAAATCTGACTTTATTTTTGTATAAAATCATATAAATATTTGCTTCCGCGCCCGAATTTTAATTTTTTTTGTCATATTTTGCTAAAAGAAAACATTGCAACAAGAAATTTGCTATTTCAAGTGTGGTAGGTATTCTAGAATCCAGTTTATGTAGTTTAGAATATACAACGTATTCATCAACAAAAGGTAAAATCTAACTTTATTTTTGCTTCCGCGCCCGAAGTTTATAATTCTTCATCATATTTTAGCTAAAAGCAAACATTGCAACAAGAAAATTGCTATTTCAAACGTGGTAAGAATAGGTAAAATCTGACTTTATTTTTGTAAAAAATTGCTACGTGTACACCAGATTAGGGCATAAAATGGTGGAATATGCTACGTTCCTCAGTTGTTCGAGAATACGGCCGCCAGCTTTTATACAGTGGAGAAAGGGGTGGTTAAAAAAAATTGTAATTAGGAAAATGGGCGCCACGTGGTTGTTGTTTATCAACACGGTATACAACCACGAAAATACCAATACGTCAAAAATGCTCAAGATCAGTGATGGGGAAATTATTAATTGTTAGACTCAATAAAATGCTGATTAAATTTAAGCCTAAGAGCTATATTGGAAGTTAATAAATACAAGTTAACTTACGTGGCTATTAATATAATGATAAGTTAATCTCGCTATAACCCAGGCGAGGTATATCTGAATGTAATAAATAATAAAAAGGGTTAATACTGAGATTGTCTCAGCTAGGGGATGCTGACGTACGACTGAGCAAGGACTAGATAAATAAAAAAAATCAAACTTAAATAAACGCAACATAGACGCACGATGGTTGGTTGATCGATCAATCAAGGGTAGTGCAGGCGCAATAACTGACTTAAAACCTCGAGTCCTAACCCTAAATACTTAACAAACCCTATGTGAGTATTCCCACTGATAGTTAAAGAAAGAATACGTAAAATACTTTAAGACTCGCTTGAGCTAGAGCATTGTTAAGATACAAATAATCTCGAAAATATAAATGATCCAGAATATCTTAATTACAATGATATCGAATAATAAATTATGCAATTACTTAAAAATACTAATGATCAAATCGATCTAATAATTATATTGGATAATAAACGGTGCAATAAACTTCAAATACTAACAGACATATAGATCTGTATTATAATACTAATAAAAAAAATAATAATAAAGAATAAAATTTCAAAGCTTAGCTGGCAATGTGACTGATCCAGTGAGTCCAAGCCGTCCGATAAAATTGAGTAAATCAGCTGGCCGGTTGGTGTTGAGTAGTTCCAACTTCCGACAACAGGTAGTACTCGAGCGGACAGTGGCGTCACTCGAAAATTTTCAGCGAATGGCGGGCGTCCAGAACTTCACCAGAATTCCCCAAATAATCTTCCCTCGCAACTATTTTCACCTCACGGTATGTTACAGGGTTATAAAACCCAATATAACAAGCCTACAAGAAGTTAGGAATTGAATACCGACGATAAATGAATAAACACATGGCGTGGGTACGCACATGGTGAATAAGTTAAATGAGAAATTCAATAAATGACTATAAAAAAAAACTATTAAAAAAAATAACTATAATAACAAGAACACTTCAGTGAACTTACGAAGTAGACGACTAACACAATAAGTTACACAGAATATTGGTTTGGTTTTACCTGAGTTCGTGGGCGGCTTGAAGGTTTTTCTAACGAATGCTTTGGTTCAAATCCGGGATTCTCCCGAGGAATAATTTCCACAGTATTGATGGTCGCACAATCCAAATAAATGGCTCAATAACTCAAAAATATAACGAAAGCTACTATGCACAATCGACCAACAACTTCCAAAGTTCGTTAGCGAGTGCATGACTCGCAAAAACCAAATCTTAATTAATCTAAGATTTATGTCAAGATTCGCAATAATTTGCAAACGTACGTTGAAGAAAACCGTACACTTACGATAGGGGGGTTGCTTCACTTAAGGCACTACATTCCGCAAAATGAACCCGTAACAACTCTCCCCTTTCCCAAAAAGAAGTCAGAAGCCAAAAAAACAAGACTCGAGAACCAATGTCATCAACCATAAATCAAAAAAAATAATGAAAACCAAATCTAGCCTGGGTTATCTTCAGGATGAGCTTTAAGGTGTTTGCTACTCCAAGTTCCTGGAAGAACTTCATCATGTACAGTTTTCAGTTCATAAGTATGTGACGAGACTTTTCGGTGAATCATGAAAGGGCCTATATACTTGTCGGCAAGTTTAGCTGTATAATACTGAGAAGCATCTGATAGAACGAAATTCTTGCGCCACACCAACTGATTGGGATAGAAATTAATATCGCGGTGGCGAAGGTCATAGCGTGATTTAGATTTAACATAAGCGGCTTGGAGTCGTTTTCCAATATCTTTATACAGTTTAGCAAATCCAAACGAACGTTTTTCGAACTTATCCTTATCAGGGGCCTCCACTTCTGCATTTTCCACCGATTTATTTATGTGCCAGTCGCCCGACAATTTTACTTCCCGACCGAAGTTTATGAAGTTAGGGGTGAGACCGGTAACTTCGTGCGTGGCAGATCTTACTGCACATCCAAGTTTCGCGAGATATTTTCCCCAAGTGCGATGATTATCCGAGACATAGGATATTAACATAGTTTTTAGCACTTTGTTAATTCGTTCGACCGGGTTGGCCTGAGGGTGATAGTACGATGTATACCTTGGCTTCACCTTATATTGGGTAAGAAGATTTCTATATTCTCTTGACCTAAACTGCACGCCGTTATCAGAAATAATTGCACGAGGCACCCCGAATACAAGAAATATTTGATCCTCTAGGATTTTTGCAATTGCCGAAGCCGAAGCCTTCCGCAGCGGGAAGAACATTGCAAATTTACTAAAGCAGTCAGAAATAACCAAGATAAACCTATAGCCTTGAGTGGTTGCTGGTAATGGTCCCACTAAATCAGTACATATTACCTCCCAGGGTCTGTTAATGTCAGAGTGACCACCCATTTGACCCGGAGCAGCCTTTTGTTCTGGTTTGGATCGCAAACAAACATTACAACATCTCACATACTTCGCAACATCTGCCTTCATTTTGGGCCAATAAGAACGTGCTAACAGCCGGCGGTATGTTTTGAAAACGCCAAGATGACCACTGGTCGGCAAATCATGACACTCATAAATTAATTCCTTACGTTTTTCCTTAGGAATTACTTCTCTCCATTGATCTTCCTCCTCCACCATCCCGTCAAAATCCAATCTAATAAATTTATACAAACGACCATTATCAACACGATAATTTGAGTAATGCAACGGATTCTCAATAACTGAATTAAATAACTTCCGAAACCAATTATCCTTAATATGATCCACATTAACACAATCAAGAACTGGAACAGCACGAGACAACGCGTCGGGAACAACATGCTCCTTTCCCTTACGGTGTAAAATTTTGAATTTATACTGCTGGAGACGAACGGACCATCTAGCGAGTCTACCTGACGGATTTTCCAAATTATTCAGCCACAGTAACGAATAATGATCCGTTATAGCCGTGAACTCTGTGCCCTCAAGATATGGTCTAAGTTTCTCAATTGCCCATAATAAGGCTAATAATTCCTTTTCCGTAGTTGAAAAGTTTCTCTCTTGACGCGTCAGAGATCGGGATAGGTAGCATATAACCTTTTCGCCATCTTCATACTGCTGACTTAACACTGCACCAACCAATCTACGTATGTCTGAAACACATTTTGGAGTCGGAATTTCTAAAATAGCCTTCACTTTCTCCGGATCTACATGAAGACCGTGCTGGTTAACTACGTAGCCTAAATAACGTAGCTCCTCGCGACAAAATTGGCACTTATCTCGCCCTAAAGTTAACCCTGCATTATGAATACGAGAAAGCACAATCTCAAGGATCTCAAGGTGTTTTTCAAAGGTCGCCGTAACAATCACGATATCATCTAAATAGACGAATACGTGCGGTCTAAGATCTATCCCAATAACATCATCGATGAAACGTTGCCATGTGGCGGGTGCATTATGTAAGCCAAAAGGCATACGGCGAAACTGGAAAAAACCGCGATTAGGTACTATAAATGCAGTATATTGTTTCGAGGATTCCGCCATGGGTATCTGCCAATAAGCAGATTTGATGTCGAGAGATGTTAAAAATTTTGCGTCGCGTAATTTATCTAATGTTTCAGATACGTGCGGTAAGGGGTAGGCGTCACGCTCTGTGACCTGATTGACTTTCCTATAATCCACACAGAACCGAAAGCTGCCGTCTTTTTTTGGTACGAGCAGAATAGGTGAGGCCCACGGACTACGCGATTTTTCTACAATATTATTGGCGATCATGAGATCCAATTCTTTATCCACATGCGCTTGCATGGCGGGCGAAATAGGGTAGTACTTTTGTCTAATAGGCTTAGTATCTGCAGCAATATGAATCTCATGTTCAACTAGCGACGTACAGCCGATTCGATCGCCTCCCATCCCACAGAACATTTTATCAATTAACTCATTCAGTTTACTCTCCTGGGCACTAGAGAGATTCTTGCGCGAACTAATTGCATCCACCGAACAAAAGGGACTATCGGAAAACGTCCATTCTCCTTGCCGTAAATCCGGCACGATGCCCATAATTTTCCAAAAATTAGTTCCTAAAATTAAAACATGCGACAACTCTGGCACAACCATAATATCAATCACTTTAAACTGATCTCGCAAACGAATTGGCACTGAAACCATGCCCAAACTAGAACAACGTTGGCCGTTCGCGACAGTACAAGTAAAACTAGTTTTAGTTAATTGTAACCCTAACTTATTTAATATTTCCCAACCAGGTTTCCCAACAATAGTACAAGAGGCTCCGGAATCCAATAACCCTAATATAGGCTTTTCTAAAATGTAAACTTTTAAATAAGGGCGCTCATCACCGTGAGCATGAGCCAGTATAAAGTCTAACAAAATGTTACTTCTTCCGACCGAGTTATAATTATCATGATGCGGCAAGCGGTCATCTGCCGCATCTAGCGACCGTTTCCCGAATCGTAGGAACATGAAGGGCAAGATCTGACAGTAACGTCTGGTTTACCGCAACGAAAACAATGCTTTTTACGTGGCTCGCAACAATTAACTGAGATGTGCCCCGTTTTACCACAATTCCAACAATTTCTGTTACCGCCCGGATTTCGCACTGGAGCAACGGAAACTGCAGAAGCACTAGCACGAAATTTTGAGTTCGACGAACTGCCACGGTGTGTATAGGCGAGATCAGGCTCAAGACATTTACTGCGATGTGGAGGTGGAGCGAAGTTTTCTACCGATTCCTTCCTTTCGTCAACTTGTCGACATAAAGCGACCAATTCCCCGACCGATTTTACCTCCAGCCCTAGTGGCAACTGAGTTTGATAGAACGGTTGAATATTTTTCATCAATATCTTCACTTTAAACTCTTCCGTTATTTGGTCCGGTCGCAACCGCGCGAAATAGGAATTCATAATTGAGACGTACAATGCTATCGACTCGTGCGGGGCCTGCGTTCGGGATTTAACCTCCTCTAAGAGTTTATTCTCATAATCTATAGGCAAAAATGCTTCTCGCAATCCTCTAACTAGCTCATCCCAGCTACCAAATAACTGTCTATTAGCCCTATACCAAATGAGCGCATCACCTTTGAAGAGGTCAAGAGCTGATACCAATAATTCTGGTTTTGAGACGTTCCGCGCACCGCGAAGTTCCTCAACTCTATCGAGGAAAGCACTTAAGGATAGTTCACTAATGTTTCCGCTAAATTTCAGATTCCACTTAAAAACAGGTACGGACTTTACATGAAAGCTGGATTTACGAACATTTTGTTCGCTATCAGAGGAGTCGTGGTCAGAGTCAGATAAATGTATGTTTGACAGCGAATTATCTATTACAGTATTCACTAAAGTGGAACACATTTTAGTACTTTTAGCTTTAGTTTTTAGTTCAGATTCTAACGTCACAAGTTGTAGAAGGAGTTTACACCGCTTCTGTTTCTGATCATCGCCGTCTACAACAACACGATTAACTCTGCCCATCGAATGCAGAATTTTTGTTTGGATTTTCTTGAACTTAGACGAGGTTTTGATATCTGCGAATACTGCTACCAGATCTGAAATTTCTTTAATTTTACTACTAATCGCCGTATAATCCTCTTCAAATTTAAACGGATAAGGTGGCAAAATAAAGGACGAACTTTTCTCTAAACGTAACAGTGAACGTAACGACCTTCGCATAATTTCAACCGGTTTGTCCTCTTCGATACCCCGAATCTTTAATTCGTAACTAAGCTCTTCCTTATTTAAGCGGTTAATCTCTACCTGAGCATCCATAATACTAATTAGTGTAAAAGGTCCTAACAAGATAATCGTAAACCAATCGAAATACCCAAATAAATAGATAGGAAAAAAAATAAACCAGAAAACTAGGTTTATCAACAATAAGTAATAATAATCAATAAATATCTAACTAATCCTATTCTATAAAAATAAACCAACTCGATACGCTAAGTTAGAACAAGAAGAACACTTGAGCAGATACTTTACAAAATCGAGTCTATACTTTGCGGAAATCGTGCCTCCATAAAACAGGCCCCACGTTGGGCGCCAAAATTTTTGCTACGTGTACACCAGATTAGGGCATAAAATGGTGGAATATGCTACGTTCCTCAGTTGTTCGAGAATACGGCCGCCAGCTTTTATACAGTGGAGAAAGGGGTGGTTAAAAAAAATTATAATTAGGAAAATGGGCGCCACGTGGTTGTTGTTTATCAACACGGTATACAACCACGAAAATACCAATACGTCAAAAATGCTCAAGATCAGTGATGGGGAAATTATTAATTGTTAGACTCAATAAAATGCTGATTAAATTTAAGCCTAAGAGCTATATTGGAAGTTAATAAATACAAGTTAACTTACGTGGCTATTAATATAATGATAAGTTAATCTCGCTATAACCCAGGCGAGGTATATCTGAATGTAATAAATAATAAAAAGGGTTAATACTGAGATTGTCTCAGCTAGGGGATGCTGACGTACGACTGAGCAAGGACTAGATAAATAAAAAAAATCAAACTTAAATAAACGCAACATAGACGCACGATGGTTGGTTGATCGATCAATCAAGGGTAGTGCAGGCGCAATAACTGACTTAAAACCTCGAGTCCTAACCCTAAATACTTAACAAACCCTATGTGAGTATTCCCACTGATAGTTAAAGAAAGAATACGTAAAATACTTTAAGACTCGCTTGAGCTAGAGCATTGTTAAGATACAAATAATCTCGAAAATATAAATGATCCAGAATATCTTAATTACAATGATATCGAATAATAAATTATGCAATTACTTAAAAATACTAATGATCAAATCGATCTAATAATTATATTGGATAATAAACGGTGCAATAAACTTCAAATACTAACAGACATATAGATCTGTATTATAATACTAATAAAAAAAATAATAATAAAGAATAAAATTTCAAAGCTTAGCTGGCAATGTGACTGATCCAGTGAGTCCAAGCCGTCCGATAAAATTGAGTAAATCAGCTGGCCGGTTGGTGTTGAGTAGTTCCAACTTCCGACAACAGGTAGTACTCGAGCGGACAGTGGCGTCACTCGAAAATTTTCAGCGAATGGCGGGCGTCCAGAACTTCACCAGAATTCCCCAAATAATCTTCCCTCGCAACTATTTTCACCTCACGGTATGTTACAGGGTTATAAAACCCAATATAACAAGCCTACAAGAAGTTAGGAATTGAATACCGACGATAAATGAATAAACACATGGCGTGGGTACGCACATGGTGAATAAGTTAAATGAGAAATTCAATAAATGACTATAAAAAAAACTATTAAAAAAAATAACTATAATAACAAGAACACTTCAGTGAACTTACGAAGTAGACGACTAACACAATAAGTTACACAGAATATTGGTTTGGTTTTACCTGAGTTCGTGGGCGGCTTGAAGGTTTTTCTAACGAATGCTTTGGTTCAAATCCGGGATTCTCCCGAGGAATAATTTCCACAGTATTGATGGTCGCACAATCCAAATAAATGGCTCAATAACTCAAAAATATAACGAAAGCTACTATGCACAATCGACCAACAACTTCCAAAGTTCGTTAGCGAGTGCATGACTCGCAAAAACCAAATCTTAATTAATCTAAGATTTATGTCAAGATTCGCAATAATTTGCAAACGTACTTTGAAGAAAACCGTACACTTACGATAGGGGGGTTGCTTCACTTAAGGCACTACATTCCGCAAAATGAACCCGTAACAACTCTCCCCTTTCCCAAAAAGAAGTCAGAAGCCAAAAAAACAAGACTCGAGAACCAATGTCATCAACCATAAATCAAAAAAAATAATGAAAACCAAATCTAGCCTGGGTTATCTTCAGGATGAGCTTTAAGGTGTTTGCTACTCCAAGTTCCTGGAAGAACTTCATCATGTACAGTTTTCAGTTCATAAGTATGTGACGAGACTTTTCGGTGAATCATGAAAGGGCCTATATACTTGTCGGCAAGTTTAGCTGTATAATACTGAGAAGCATCTGATAGAACGAAATTCTTGCGCCACACCAACTGATTGGGATAGAAATTAATATCGCGGTGGCGAAGGTCATAGCGTGATTTAGATTTAACATAAGCGGCTTGGAGTCGTTTTCCAATATCTTTATACAGTTTAGCAAATTCAAACGAACGTTTTTCGAACTTATCCTTATCAGGGGCCTCCACTTCTGCATTTTCCACCGATTTATTTATGTGCCAGTCGCCCGACAATTTTACTTCCCGACCGAAGTTTATGAAGTTAGGGGTGAGACCGGTAACTTCGTGCGTGGCAGATCTTACTGCACATCCAAGTTTCGCGAGATATTTTCCCCAAGTGCGATGATTATCCGAGACATAGGATATTAACATAGTTTTTAGCACTTTGGTAATTCGTTCGACCGGGTTGGCCTGAGGGTGATAGTACGATGTATACCTTGGCTTCACCTTATATTGGGTAAGAAGATTTCTATATTCTCTTGACCTAAACTGCACGCCGTTATCAGAAATAATTGCACGAGGCACCCCGAATACAAGAAATATTTGATCCTCTAGGATTTTTGCAATTGCCGAAGCCGAAGCCTTCCGCAGCGGGAAGAACATTGCAAATTTACTAAAGCAGTCAGAAATAACCAAGATAAACCTATAGCCTTGAGTGGTTGCTGGTAATGGTCCCACTAAATCAGTACATATTACCTCCCAGGGTCTGTTAATGTCAGAGTGACCACCCATTTGACCCGGAGCAGCCTTTTGTTCTGGTTTGGATCGCAAACAAACATTACAACATCTCACATACTTCGCAACATCTGCCTTCATTTTGGGCCAATAAGAACGTGCTAACAGCCGGCGGTATGTTTTGAAAACGCCAAGATGACCACTGGTCGGCAAATCATGACACTCATAAATTAATTCCTTACGTTTTTCCTTAGGAATTACTTCTCTCCATTGATCTTCCTCCTCCACCATCCCGTCAAAATCCAATCTAATAAATTTATACAAACGACCATTATCAACACGATAATTTGAGTAATGCAACGGATTCTCAATAACTGAATTAAATAACTTCCGAAACCAATTATCCTTAATATGATCCACATTAACACAATCAAGAACTGGAACAGCACGAGACAACGCGTCGGGAACAACATGCTCCTTTCCCTTACGGTGTAAAATTTTGAATTTATACTGCTGGAGACGAACGGACCATCTAGCGAGTCTACCTGACGGATTTTCCAAATTATTCAGCCACAGTAACGAATAATGATCCGTTATAGCCGTGAACTCTGTGCCCTCAAGATATGGTCTAAGTTTCTCAATTGCCCATAATAAGGCTAATAATTCCTTTTCCGTAGTTGAAAAGTTTCTCTCTTGACGCGTCAGAGATCGGGATAGGTAGCATATAACCTTTTCGCCATCTTCATACTGCTGACTTAACACTGCACCAACCAATCTACGTATGTCTGAAACACATTTTGGAGTCGGAATTTCTAAAATAGCCTTCACTTTCTCCGGATCTACATGAAGACCGTGCTGGTTAACTACGTAGCCTAAATAACGTAGCTCCTCGCGACAAAATTGGCACTTATCTCGCCCTAAAGTTAACCCTGCATTATGAATACGAGAAAGCACAATCTCAAGGATCTCAAGGTGTTTTTCAAAGGTCGCCGTAACAATCACGATATCATCTAAATAGACGAATACGTGCGGTCTAAGATCTATCCCAATAACATCATCGATGAAACGTTGCCATGTGGCGGGTGCATTATGTAAGCCAAAAGGCATACGGCGAAACTGGAAAAAACCGCGATTAGGTACTATAAATGCAGTATATTGTTTCGAGGATTCCGCCATGGGTATCTGCCAATAAGCAGATTTGATGTCGAGAGATGTTAAAAATTTTGCGTCGCGTAATTTATCTAATGTTTCAGATACGTGCGGTAAGGGGTAGGCGTCACGCTCTGTGACCTGATTGACTTTCCTATAATCCACACAGAACCGAAAGCTGCCGTCTTTTTTTGGTACGAGCAGAATAGGTGAGGCCCACGGACTACGCGATTTTTCTACAATATTATTGGCGATCATGAGATCCAATTCTTTATCCACATGCGCTTGCATGGCGGGCGAAATAGGGTAGTACTTTTGTCTAATAGGCTTAGTATCTGCAGCAATATGAATCTCATGTTCAACTAGCGACGTACAGCCGATTCGATCGCCTCCCATCCCACAGAACATTTTATCAATTAACTCATTCAGTTTACTCTCCTGGGCACTAGAGAGATTCTTGCGCGAACTAATTGCATCCACCGAACAAAAGGGACTATCGGAAAACGTCCATTCTCCTTGCCGTAAATCCGGCACGATGCCCATAATTTTCCAAAAATTAGTTCCTAAAATTAAAACATGCGACAACTCTGGCACAACCATAATATCAATCACTTTAAACTGATCTCGCAAACGAATTGGCACTGAAACCATGCCCAAACTAGAACAACGTTGGCCGTTCGCGACAGTACAAGTAAAACTAGTTTTAGTTAATTGTAACCCTAACTTATTTAATATTTCCCAACCAGGTTTCCCAACAATAGTACAAGAGGCTCCGGAATCCAATAACCCTAATATAGGCTTTTCTAAAATGTAAACTTTTAAATAAGGGCGCTCATCACCGTGAGCATGAGCCAGTATAAAGTCTAACAAAATGTTACTTCTTCCGACCGAGTTATAATTATCATGATGCGGCAAGCGGTCATCTGCCGCATCTAGCGACCGTTTCCCGAATCGTAGGAACATGAAGGGCAAGATCTGACAGTAACGTCTGGTTTACCGCAACGAAAACAATGCTTTTTACGTGGCTCGCAACAATTAACTGAGATGTGCCCCGTTTTACCACAATTCCAACAATTTCTGTTACCGCCCGGATTTCGCACTGGAGCAACGGAAACTGCAGAAGCACTAGCACGAAATTTTGAGTTCGACGAACTGCCACGGTGTGTATAGGCGAGATCAGGCTCAAGACATTTACTGCGATGTGGAGGTGGAGCGAAGTTTTCTACCGATTCCTTCCTTTCGTCAACTTGTCGACATAAAGCGACCAATTCCCCGACCGATTTTACCTCCAGCCCTAGTGGCAACTGAGTTTGATAGAACGGTTGAATATTTTTCATCAATATCTTCACTTTAAACTCTTCCGTTATTTGGTCCGGTCGCAACCGCGCGAAATAGGAATTCATAATTGAGACGTACAATGCTATCGACTCGTGCGGGGCCTGCGTTCGGGATTTAACCTCCTCTAAGAGTTTATTCTCATAATCTATAGGCAAAAATGCTTCTCGCAATCCTCTAACTAGCTCATCCCAGCTACCAAATAACTGTCTATTAGCCCTATACCAAATGAGCGCATCACCTTTGAAGAGGTCAAGAGCTGATACCAATAATTCTGGTTTTGAGACGTTCCGCGCACCGCGAAGTTCCTCAACTCTATCGAGGAAAGCACTTAAGGATAGTTCACTAATGTTTCCGCTAAATTTCAGATTCCACTTAAAAACAGGTACGGACTTTACATGAAAGCTGGATTTACGAACATTTTGTTCGCTATCAGAGGAGTCGTGGTCAGAGTCAGATAAATGTATGTTTGACAGCGAATTATCTATTACAGTATTCACTAAAGTGGAACACATTTTAGTACTTTTAGCTTTAGTTTTTAGTTCAGATTCTAACGTCACAAGTTGTAGAAGGAGTTTACACCGCTTCTGTTTCTGATCATCGCCGTCTACAACAACACGATTAACTCTGCCCATCGAATGCAGAATTTTTGTTTGGATTTTCTTGAACTTAGACGAGGTTTTGATATCTGCGAATACTGCTACCAGATCTGAAATTTCTTTAATTTTACTACTAATCGCCGTATAATCCTCTTCAAATTTAAACGGATAAGGTGGCAAAATAAAGGACGAACTTTTCTCTAAACGTAACAGTGAACGTAACGACCTTCGCATAATTTCAACCGGTTTGTCCTCTTCGATACCCCGAATCTTTAATTCGTAACTAAGCTCTTCCTTATTTAAGCGGTTAATCTCTACCTGAGCATCCATAATACTAATTAGTGTAAAAGGTCCTAACAAGATAATCGTAAACCAATCGAAATACCCAAATAAATAGATAGGAAAAAAAATAAACCAGAAAACTAGGTTTATCAACAATAAGTAATAATAATCAATAAATATCTAACTAATCCTATTCTATAAAAATAAACCAACTCGATACGCTAAGTTAGAACAAGAAGAACACTTGAGCAGATACTTTACAAAATCGAGTCTATACTTTGCGGAAATCGTGCCTCCATAAAACAGGCCCCACGTTGGGCGCCAAAATTTTTGCTACATGTACACCAGATTAGGGCATAAAATGGTGGAATATGCTACGTTCCTCAGTTGTTCGAGAATACGGCCGCCAGCTTTTATACAGTGGAGAAAGGGGTGGTTAAAAAAAATTATAATTAGGAAAATGGGCGCCACGTGGTTGTTGTTTATCAACACGGTATACAACCACGAAAATACCAATACGTCAAAAATGCTCAAGATCAGTGATGGGGAAATTATTAATTGTTAGACTCAATAAAATGCTGATTAAATTTAAGCCTAAGAGCTATATTGGAAGTTAATAAATACAAGTTAACTTACGTGGCTATTAATATAATGATAAGTTAATCTCGCTATAACCCAGGCGAGGTATATCTGAATGTAATAAATAATAAAAAGGGTTAATACTGAGATTGTCTCAGCTAGGGGATGCTGACGTACGACTGAGCAAGGACTAGATAAATAAAAAAAATCAAACTTAAATAAACGCAACATAGACGCACGATGGTTGGTTGATCGATCAATCAAGGGTAGTGCAGGCGCAATAACTGACTTAAAACCTCGAGTCCTAACCCTAAATACTTAACAAACCCTATGTGAGTATTCCCACTGATAGTTAAAGAAAGAATACGTAAAATACTTTAAGACTCGCTTGAGCTAGAGCATTGTTAAGATACAAATAATCTCGAAAATATAAATGATCCAGAATATCTTAATTACAATGATATCGAATAATAAATTATGCAATTACTTAAAAATACTAATGATCAAATCGATCTAATAATTATATTGGATAATAAACGGTGCAATAAACTTCAAATACTAACAGACATATAGATCTGTATTATAATACTAATAAAAAAAATAATAATAAAGAATAAAATTTCAAAGCTTAGCTGGCAATGTGACTGATCCAGTGAGTCCAAGCCGTCCGATAAAATTGAGTAAATCAGCTGGCCGGTTGGTGTTGAGTAGTTCCAACTTCCGACAACAGGTAGTACTCGAGCGGACAGTGGCGTCACTCGAAAATTTTCAGCGAATGGCGGGCGTCCAGAACTTCACCAGAATTCCCCAAATAATCTTCCCTCGCAACTATTTTCACCTCACGGTATGTTACAGGGTTATAAAACCCAATATAACAAGCCTACAAGAAGTTAGGAATTGAATACCGACGATAAATGAATAAACACATGGCGTGGGTACGCACATGGTGAATAAGTTAAATGAGAAATTCAATAAATGACTATAAAAAAAACTATTAAAAAAAATAACTATAATAACAAGAACACTTCAGTGAACTTACGAAGTAGACGACTAACACAATAAGTTACACAGAATATTGGTTTGGTTTTACCTGAGTTCGTGGGCGGCTTGAAGGTTTTTCTAACGAATGCTTTGGTTCAAATCCGGGATTCTCCCGAGGAATAATTTCCACAGTATTGATGGTCGCACAATCCAAATAAATGGCTCAATAACTCAAAAATATAACGAAAGCTACTATGCACAATCGACCAACAACTTCCAAAGTTCGTTAGCGAGTGCATGACTCGCAAAAACCAAATCTTAATTAATCTAAGATTTATGTCAAGATTCGCAATAATTTGCAAACGTACGTTGAAGAAAACCGTACACTTACGATAGGGGGGTTGCTTCACTTAAAGCACTACACTCCGCAAAATGAACCCGTAACAAAATCATATAAATATTTGCTTCCGCGCGCGAATTTTATAATTCATTATCATATTTTAGATAAAAGAAAACATTGCAACAAGAAAATAGCTATCTCAAGTGTGGTAGGTATTCTAGAATCCAGCCCATGTAGCTTATAATATACAACGTATTCATTAAAATTACACCTAAATATTGAACTTTTATTATCTGATTGGTACCACGTTTTGCTC
The DNA here is from genome assembly GCA_035578165.1 of Stenolophus ochropezus. NCBI lineage: Eukaryota > Metazoa > Arthropoda > Insecta > Coleoptera > Carabidae > Stenolophus > Stenolophus ochropezus. The sequence continues at coordinate 18,714 of JAQOWZ010000149.1, read as the reverse complement.
ACTATTGCATGTCCATTGCTTAAAACCATCCATAGTATAGATCCTAAATCATGAATTTGAATGTTTTAACAAAAATATCTATTTTAAGAATAGGTAAAATCTGACTTTATTTTTGTAAAAAATAATATAAATATTTGCTTCCGCTCCCGAATTTTATAATTCTTTATCAGATTGTTGCTAAAAGAAAACATTGCAACAAGGAAAATGCTATTTCAAGTGTGGTAGGTATTCTAGAATCCAGCCCATGTAGCTTGCAATATACAACGTATTTATTAAAATGACACCCGAAAATTGAATGATTATTATCTGATTAGTACCACGTCTTGGTCACTGTTGCATGACCATTGCTTAAAACCATCCATAGTATAAATCCTAAAGCATGAATATGAATGTTTTAACAAAAATATCCATTTCACGAGTAGTTAAATTCTGACTTTATTTTTGTAAAAAATCATATAAATTTTTTCTTCCGCGCCCGAATTTTATAATTCTTTATCATAATTTAGCTAAAAGAAAACATTGCAACAAGAAAATTGCTATTTCAAGTGTGGTAGGTATTGTAGAATCCAGCCCATGTAGCTTACAATATACAACTTATTCATTAAAATGATACCCGAAAATTGAACGATTATTATCTGATTGGTACAACGTTTTGCTCACTTTCTGCATGTCCAATGCTTAAATTCATCCATAGTATAGATCCTAAAGCATGAATATGAATTTTTTAACAAAAATATCCATTTCAAGAATAAGTAAAACCTGACTTTATGTTTGTAAAAAATCATATAAATATTTGCTTCCGCGCCCAAATTTTATATTTCTTTATCATAATTTAGCTAAAAGAAAACATTGCAACAAGAAAATTGCTATTTGAAGTGTGGTTGGTATTCTAGAATCCAGCCTATGTAGATTACAATATACAACGTATTCATCATGAATAGGTAAATCTGACTTTATTTTTGTAAAAAATCATATAAATATTTGCTTCCGTGCCCGAATTTTATAATTCTTTATCATATTTTAGCTAAAAGAAAACATTGCAACAAGAAAATTGCTATTTCAAGTGTGGTAGATATTCTAGAATCCAGCTCATGTAGCTTACAATATACAACGTATTCATCATGATTAGGTAAATCTGACTTTATTTTTGTAGAAAATTATATAAATATTTGCTTCCGTGCCCGAATTTTATAATTCTTTATCATATTTTAGCTAAAAGAAAACATTGCAACAAGAAAATTGCTATTTCAAGTGTGGTAGGTATTCTAGAATCCAGCCCATGTAGCTTACAATATACAACGTATTAATTAAAATGACACCTGAAAATTAAATGTTTATTATTTGATTGGTACCATGTTTTGGACACTTTTGCATGTCCAATGCTAAAATAATCCATAGTATAGATCCTAAAGCATGAATATGAATGTTTTAACAAAAACATCCATTTCAAGAATAGGTAAAATCTGACATAATTTTTGTAAAATATCATATAATAATTTGCATCCGCGCCCGAGTTTTATAATTCTTTATCATATTATGCTAAAAGAAAACATTGCACCAAGAAAATTACTATTTTAAATGTGGTAGGTATTCTAGAATTAACCCAAGGAGCTTACAATATACAACGTATTCATCAAGAATAGGTAAAATCTGACTTAATTTTTGTAAAAAATCAAGTAAATATTTGCTTGCGCGCCAGAATTTTATAATTATTCATCATATTTTAGCTAAAAGAAAACATGGCAACAAGAAAATTACTATTTCTAGTGTGGTAGGTATTGTAGAATCCATCCCATGTAGCTTACAATATACAACGTATTCATCAAGAATAGGTAAAATCTGACATAATTTTTGTAAAAAATCATATAAAAATTTGCATCCGCGCCCGAGTTTTATAATTCTTTATCATATTATGCTAAAAGAAAACATTGCACCAAGAAAATTACTATTTTAAATGTGGTAGGTATTCTAGAATTTAGCCCAAGGTGCTTACAATATACAACGTATTCATCAAGAATAGGTAAAATCTGACTTAATTTTTGTAAAAAATCATGTAAATATTTGCTTGCGCGCCAGAATTTTATAATTATTCATCATATTTTAGCTAAAAGAAAACATGGCAACAAGAAAATTACTATTTCTAGTGTGGTAGGTATTGTAGAATCCATCCCATGTAGCTTACAATATACAACGTATTCATCAAGAATAGGTAAAATCTGACCTTATTTTTGTAAAAATCATATAAATATTAGCTTCCGCGCCCGTATTTTATAATTCTTCATATAATTTTAGCTAAAAGAAAACATTGCAACAAGAAATTTGCTATTTCAAGTGTGGTAGGTATTCTAGAATCCAGTTTATGTAGCTTAGAATATACAATAGGTAAAATCTGACTTTATTTTTATAAAAAAATCATATAAATATTTGCTTCCGCGCCCGAATTTTATAATTCTTTATCATATTTTAGCTAAAAGAAAACATTTCAACAAGAAAAATGCTATTTCAAGTGTGGTAGGTATTCTAGAATCCAGCCCATGTAGCTTGCAATATACAACGTATTCATTAAAATGACACCCGAAAATTGAATGTTTATTATCTGATTGGTACTACGTTTTGGTCACTGTTGCATGACCATTGCTTAAAACCATTCATAGTATAGATCCTAAAGCATGAATATGAATGTGTTAACAAAAATATCCATTTCAAGAATAGTTAAAATCTGACTTTATTTTTGACAAAAATCAAATAAATATTTTCTTCCGCGCCCGAATTTTATAATTCTTTATCATATTTTAGCTTAAAGAAAACATTGCAACAAGAAAATTGCTATTTCAAGTGAGGTAGGTATTCTAGAATCCATCCCATGTAGCTTACAATATACAACGTATTCATCAAGAATAGGTAAAATCTGAACTTATTTTTGTAAAAATCATATAAATATTTGCTTCCGCGCCCGTATTTTATAATTCTTCATATAATTTTAGCTAAAAAAAAACATCGCAACAAGAAATTTGCTATTTCAAGTGTGGTAGGTATTGTAGAATCCAGCCCATGTAGCTTACAATATACAACTTATTCATTAAAATTATACCCGAAAATTGAACGTTTATTATCTGATTGGTACAACGTTTTGCTCACTTTTGCATGTCCAATGCTTAAATTCATCCATAGTATAGATCCTAAAGCATGAAAATGAATTTTTTAACAAAAATATCCAATTTAAGAATAAGTAAAATCTGACTTTATGTTTGTAAAAAATCATATAAATATTTGCTTTCGCGCCCGAATTTTATATTTCTTCATCATATTTTAGCTAAAAGAAAAAAATTGCAACATGCAAATTGCTATTTGAAGTGTGGTTGGTATTCTAGAATCCAGCCGATGTAGCTTACAATATACAACGTATTCATCAAGAATAGGTAAAATCTGACTTTATTTCTGTAAAAATCATATAAATATTTGCTTCCGCGCCCGTATTTTATAATTCTTCATATAATTTTAGCTAAAAGAAAACATTGCAACAAGAAAATTGGTATTTTAAGTGTGGTAGCTATGATAGAATCCAGCCCATGTAGCTTACAATATACAACATATTTATCAAGAATATGTAAAATCTGACATTATTTTTGTAAAAAAACCATATAAATATATGCTTCTGCGTCCGAATTTTATAATTCTTGAACATATTTTAGTTAAAAGTAAACATTGCAACAAGAAAATTGCTATTTCAAGTGTGGTAGGTATTGTAGAATCCATCCCATGTAGCTTACAATATACAAAGTATTCATCAAAAATAGGTAAAAACTGACCTTATATTTGTAAAAATCATATAAATATTTGTTTCCGCGCCCGTATTTTATAATTCTTTATCTAATTTTATCTAAAAGAAAACATTGCAACAAGAAAATTGCTATTTCAAGTGTGGTAGGTATACTAGAATCCAGCCCATGTAGCTTGCAATATACAACGTATTTATTACAATGACACCCGAAAAATTATTGTTTATTATCTGATTGGTACCACGTTTTGGTCACTGTTGCATGACTATTGCTTAAAACCATCCATAGTATAGATCCTAAAGCATGAATATGAATGTATTAACAAAAATATCCATTTCAAGGATAGGTAAAATCAGACTTTATTTTTCTAAAATCATATAAATATTTGCTTTCGCTCCCGACTTTTATAATTCTTCGTCATATTTTAGCTAAAAGAAAATATTGCAACAAGAAAATTGCTATTTCAAGTGTGATAGGTATTCTAGAATACAGCCCATGTAGCTCACAATATACAACGTATTTATTAAAATGACACCCGAAAATTGAATGTTTATTATCTGCTTAGTACCACGTTTTGGTCACTTTTGCATGTCCAATGCTTAAAACCATCCATAGTATAGATTCTTCAGCATGAATATGAATGAGTTAACAAAAATATCCATTGCAAGAATAAGTAAAATCTGACTTTATTTTTGTACAAAATCATATAAATATTGGCTTCCGCGCCCGAATTTTATAATTCCTTATCATATTTTAGTTAAAAGAAAACATTGTAACAAGATAATTGCTATTTCAAGTGTGGTAGGTATTCTAGAATCCAGCCCATGTAGCTTACAATATACAACGTATTCATCAAGAAAAGATAAAATCTGACTCTATTTTTGTAAAAAATCATATAAATATTGTCCTCCTCCTCAACTGGCCACGACGATCCTGGGAAGTGTGTGCTTAAAAGAAGCTCCAATGTTTCCCTTGAATCTGTCGTAAAGTTTCCGTCTGGTTTCTTTAGTAGGCCTATTTCATTCGTATGATCTTTTGAGAGGACTTATTGAAGGCGAGCTACCGTGGGCGTTTCTGATAAGCCCTCACAAAAACTACGACATGTATTCCTTTTAAATCTGCGAATTTCTTTATTATATGAGGTTAGGGCACTTCTATATTGCTCCCAGCTCTCATCGCTGCCACTGGTTTTGGTTTTATTGTATAACTTTCTAACAGTGACTCTTTGTTTACTTAGCTCCTCGATCCACCAAAGTACTTTCCTAGTACTTTGTCGAAGCTTTACTGTACAGCTGTTTTCGTATGCTGTGTGTAGCGCATTATGAAAGTCAATAGAGGCTGTTTCCAGTTCCTCACTTGTGTTTATATTAATTTTCGTAAGTTCTTCCACTTCACACTTTAAGTGGCCTTCGTACAAGACACAGTCTGTTAGTTTCGGAATACGAATTTGAGTTTTACGTTCTTTATTAGCCTTTATCTCGAACCTTAAATATCTATGATCCGATATTGAGGCTTCATTTGAGACATGCCAATTATATATTTCAGAGCTAATTTGAGGAGTGGCTAACGTAATGTCCAATACCTCTCGCCTGTTTTTAGTTATAAAAGTGGGTTCTTTACCCCTATTTATTATATCTATGTTAGTAGTAGAAATAAATTCGAAAAGGTACTCACCCTTTGTATTTATGTCCGTACTACCCCAAACTGTATGGTGTGCGTTTGCATCACATCCTAGGATGAGGTTTATGTTTCTATATTTGCAGTCGGAGATCAGGTCCCTTACCAGCGGAGGTGGGGTTTCCATCGTGTCTCCCGGGAAATACGCCGATGCAATGATTACCTCTTGCGTAGCTCCTGATATAGGAAGTGTAGATTCTACAGCTACTAAATCCCTAGATATAAATTTATTTAATGTTACGAATTTAATCATTGTCTTAATGAGCAATGGTGGTCTTGGAATGACATCTAGTTCGTTACAGTAGGTTAACTTACCTACTGGTGTAGTAAGTTTCCTTACTACGCCTAAATAAACAAAGGCTCTTGAACTAGCACTATATCGGTGCTAGTGGTGGTGAATGTTTTGGTCAACAAATCAGAGGCAGTTTTGCCTGTATGTATTAAAAAATATATCAATTTCAAGGATAGGTAAAACCTGACTTTATTTTTGTAAAAAATCATATAAATATTAGCTTCCGCGCCGAATTTTATAATTCTTCATCATATTTTAGCTAAAAAAAAACATTGCAACTAGAATATTGCTATTTAAAGAGTGGTTGGTATTTTAGAATCCAGCTCATGTAGCTTACAATATACAACGTATTCATCAAGAATAGGTAAAATCTGACTTTATTTTTGTAAAAAATCTTAAATATATTTGCTTCCGCGCTAGAATTTTATAATTCTTTATCATATTTTAGCTATAAGAAAACATTGCAACAAGAAAATTGCTATTTCAAGTGTAGTAGGTATTCCAGAATCCAGCCCATGTAGCTTACAATATACAACGTATTCATTAAAATGACACCCGAAAATTGAATGTTTATTATCTGAATGGTACCACGTTTTGGTCACTTTTGCATGTCCAATGCTAAAGTTATCCATAGTATAGATCCTAAAACATGAATATTAATGTTTTAACAAAAATATCCATATCAAGAATAGGTAAAATCTGACTTTATTATTGTAAAAAAATCATATAAATATTTGCTTCCGCGCCCAAATTTAATAATTTTTCATCATATTTTAGCTAAAAGAATACATTGCAACAAGAAATTTGCTATTTCAAGTGTGGTAAGTATTCTAGAATCCATCCCATGTAGCTTACAATATACAACGTATTCATCAAGAATAGGTAAAATCTGACTTTATTTTTGTAAAAAATCATATAAATATTTCCTTCCGCGCCCATATTTTATAATTCTTCATCATATTTTAGCTAAAAGAAAACATTGCAAAAAGAAAATTGTTATTTCAAGTGTGGTAGGTATTCTAGAATCCACCTCATGTAGCTTACAATATACAATGTATTCATCAAGAATAGCTAAAATCTGACTTGCTATTTCAAGTGTAGTAGGTATTCTAGAATCCAGCCCATGTAGCTTACAATATACAACGTATTCATTAAAATGACACCCGAAAATTGAATGTTTATTATCTGAATGGTACCACGATTTGGTCACTTTTGCATGTCTAATGCTTAAAACCATCCATAGTATAAATCCTAAAGCATGAATATGAATGTATTAACAAAAATATCCAATTGAAGGGTAGGTAAAATCTGACTTTATTTTTGTAAAAAATCATATAAAAATTTGCTTCCACGCCCGAATTTTATAACTCTTCATCATATTTTAGCTAAAAGAAAACATTGCAACAAAAAAATTACTATTTCAAGTGTGGTAGGTATTCTTGACTCCAGCCCATGGAGCTTACAATATACAACGTATTCATCAAGAATAGTTAAAATCTGACTTTATTTTTGTAAAAAACCATATTAATATTTGCTTTCGCGCCCGAATTTTATAATTCTTTATTATATCTTAGCTGAAAGAAAACATTGCAACAAGAAAATTGCTATTTCAAGTGTGGTAGGTATTCTAGAATCCAGCCCATGTAGCTTACAATATACAACGTATTCATTAAAATGTACACCCGAAAATTGAATGTTTGTTATCTGATTGGTACCACGTTTAGGTCACTTTTGCATGTACAATGCTTAAAACCTTCCATAGTATAGATCCTAAAGCATGAATATGAATGTTTTAACAAAAATATCCATTTCAAGAATTGGTAAAATCTGACTTTATTTTTGTAAAAAATCATATAAATATTTGCTTCCGCGGCTGAATTTTATAATTCTTTATCATATTTTAGCTAAAAGAAAACATTGCAACAAGAAAATTGCTATTTCAAGTGTGGTAGGTATTCTAGATTCCAGCCCATGTAGCTTACAATATACAACGTATTCATTAAAATTACACCCGAAAATTGAATGTATATTATCTGATTGGTACCACGTTTTGATCACTTTTGCATGTCTAATGCTTAAAACCATCCATAGTATAGATCCTAAAGCATGATTATGAATGTTTTAACAAAAATATCCATTTCAAGAATAGGTAAATTCTGACTTTATTTTTGTAAAAAATCATATGAATATTTGCATCTGCGCCCGAATTTTATAATTCTTCATCATATTTTAGCGAAAAGAAAACATTGAAACAAGAAAATTGCTATTTCAAGTGTGGTTGGTATTCTAGAATCCAGCCCATGTAGCTTACAATATACAAAGTATTCATTAAAATGACACCCAAAAATTAATTGTTTATTATGTGATTGGTACCATGGTTTGGTCACTTTTGCATGTCCAATGTTTAAAATTAATAAAATTAGGGCGCGGAAGCAAATATTTATATGATTTTTTTACAAAAATAAAGTCAGATTTTACCTATTCTTGAAATAGATATTTTTGTTAAAACATTCATATTCATGCTGTACTATCTATACTATGGATAAATTTAGCATTGGACATGCAAAAGTGACCAAAACGTGGTACCATTCAGATAATAAACATTCAATTTTCAGGTGTCATTTTAATGAATACGTTGTATATTGTAAGCTACATGGGCTGGATTCTTGAATACCTACTACACTTCAAATAACAATTTCCTTGTTGCAATGTTTTATTTTAGCTAAAATATGATAAAGATTTTGAAATTCGGGTGCGAAAGCAAATTTTTATATGATTTTTTACAAAAATAAAGTTAGATTTTACCTATTCTTGAAATGGATATTTTTGTTGAAACATTCATATTCATGCTTTAGGATCTATACTATGGATAAATTTTTCATTGGCCATGCTAAAGTAACCAAAGCGTGGTACCAATCAAATAATAAACATTTAATTTTCGGGTGTCATTTTAATGAATACGTTGTATGTTGTAAGCTACATGGGCTGGATTCTAGAATACCTACCCCACTTGAAATAGCAATTTTCTCGTTGCAATGTTTTCTTTTAGCTAAACTATGATAAAGAATTATAATATTCGGGCGCAGAAGCAGATATTTATATGATTTTTTACAAAAATAAGGTCAGATTTTATCTATTCTTGATGAATACGTTGTATATTGTAAACTACATGGGCTGGATTCTAGAATAACTACCACACTTGAAATAGCAATTTTCTTGTTGCAATGTTTTCTTTTAGCTAATATATGATAAAGAATTACAAAAATCAGGCGCGTAATCAAATATTTATATGATTTTTTACAAAAATATAGTCAGATTCACCTATTCTTGAAATGGATATATTTGTTAAAACATTCATATTCATGTTTTAGGATTTATACTATGGATGGTTTTAAGAATTGGACATGCAAAAGGGACCAAAACGTGGTAACAACCAGATAATAAACATTCAATTTTCGGGTGTCATTTTAATGCATACGTTGTATTAAGCTACATGGGCTGGATTCTAAAATACCTACCACACTTGAAATAGCAATTTTCTTGTTGCAATGTTTTCCCTTAGTTAAAATATGATGAAGAATTATAAAATTCGGGCGCGGAAGTAAATATTTATATAATTTTTTACAAAATAAAGTCAGATTTTACCTATTCTTGAAATGTATATTTTTGTTAAAACATTCATATTCATGCTTTAGGAGCTATACTATGGATGGTTTTAAGCATTGGACATGCAAAAGTGACCAAAACGTGGCACCAATCAAAAATAAACATTCAATTTTCGGGTGTCATTTTAATGCATACGTTGTATTAAGCTACATGGGCTGGATTCTAAAATACATACCACACTTGAAATAGCAATTTTCTTGTTGCAATGTTTTCTTTTAGCAAAATATGATGAAAAATTACAAAATTCGAGCGCAGAAGCAAATATTTATATGATTGTATACAAAAAAAATTCAGAATTTACCTATTCTTGAAATGGGTATTTTTGTTAAAACATTTATATTCATGCTTTAGGATCTATACAATGGATGGTTTTAAGCATTGGACATGCAAAAGTGACCAAAACGTGTTACCAATCAGATAATAAACATTCAATTTTCATTTTAATGAATACTTTGTATATTGTAAGTTACATGGACTGTATTCTAAAATACCTACCACACTTAAAATAGCAATTTTCTTGTTGCAATGATTTCTTTTAGCTAAAATTGATGAAAAATTATAAAATTCGGGCGCGGAAGCAAATATTTATATGATTTTTACAAAAATAGAGTCAGATTTTACCTATTCTTGATGAATACGTTGTATATTGTAAGCTACATGGGCTGCATTCTAGAATACCTGCTAAACTTGAAATAGCAACTTTCTTGTTGCAATGTTTTCTTTTAGCTGAAATATGATGAAGAATTATAAAATTCGGGCGCGAAAGCAAATATTTTTATGATTTTTTACAAAAAATAAGTCAGATTTTACCTATTCTTGATGAATACGTTGTATATTTTAAGCTACATGGCCTGGATACTAGAATACCTACCACAATTGAAATAGCAATTTTCTTGTTGCAATGATTTCTTTTAGCTAAAATATGATTAAGAATTATAAAATTCGGGCGCGCAAGCAAATATTGATATGACTTTTTACTAAAATAAAGTAAAATTTTACCTATTCTTCAAATGGATATTTTTGTTAAAAAATTCATATTCATGCTTTAGGATCTATTTTACCTATTCTTGATGAATACGTTGTATATTGTAAGCTACATGGGCTGGATTCTAGAATACTTACTACACTTGAAATATAAATTTTCTTGTTGCAATTTTTTTCTTTTAGCTAAAATTTGATGAAGGATTATAAAATTCGGGCGCGGAAGCAAATATTTATATGGTTTTTTACAAAAAAAAGTCAAATTTTACCTATTCTTGATGAATACGTTGTATATTCTAAGCTACATGGGCTGGATTCTACAATACCTACCACACATGAAATAGCAATTTTCTTGTTACAGTGTTTTCTTTTAGCGAAAATATGATGAAGAATTATAAAATTCGGGCGCGGAAGCAATTATTTATATGATCTTTTACAAAAATAAAGTCAGATTTTACCTATTCTTGAAAGGTATATTGTTGTTAAAACATTCATATTCATGCTCTTGGATCTGTACTATAGATGGTTTTAAGCATTGGGCATGCAAAAGTGACCAAAACGTGGTAGCAATTAGTTAATAAACATTCAATTTTCGGGTGTCATTTTAATGAATACGTTTTATATTGTAAGATAAATAGGCTGGATTCTAGATTACATACCACACTTTAAATAGCAATTTTCTTGTTGCAATGCTTTCTTTTAGGTAAAATATGATAAAGAATTATAAAATTCGGGCTCGGAAGCAAATATTTATATGAATTTTTACAAAAATAAAGTCAGATTTTAACTATTCTTGAAATTGGATATTTTTTTTAAAACATTCATATTCATGCTTTGGGAACTATACTATTGATGGTTTTAAGCTTTAGATATGCAAAAGGAACCAAAAGGTGGTACCAATCAGATAATAAACATTCAATTATCGGGTGTCATTTTAATGAATACGTTGTATATTGTAAGCTACATGGGCTGGATTCTAGAATACGTACCACACTTCAAATAGCAATTTTCTTGTTGCAAGGTTTATTTTAGCTAAAATATGATAAAGAATTATAAAATTCGGGCGCGGAAGCAAATATTTATATGATTTTGTACTAAAATAAAGTCAGATTTTACCTATTCTTGAAATGGATATTTTTCTTTAAACATTTATATTCATGCTTTAGGATCTATATTATGCATGGTTTAAAGCATTGGACATGCAAAAGTGACCAAACCGTGGTACCAATTAGATGATAAACATGCAATTTTCGGGTGTCAATTTAATGAATACGTTGTATATTGTAAGCTACATTGACTGGATTCTAGAATACCTACCACACTTGAAATAGCAATTTTCTTGTTGCAATGTTTCCTTTTAGCTAAAATATGATTAGGAATTATAAAATTTGGGCGCGGAAGCAAATATTTATATGAATCTTTACAAAAATAAAGTCAGATTTTACTTATTCTTGAAATGGATATTTTTGTTAAAACATTCATATTCATGCTTTAGGATCTATACTATGGATGGTTTTAAGCATTGGACATGCAAAAGTAACCAAAACGTGTTACCAATCAGGTAATAAACATTTTATTTTCGGGTGTTATTTCAATGAATACTTTGTATATTGTAAGCTACATGGTCTGGATTCTAGAATACCTACCATACTTGAAATTGCAATTTTCTTGTTGCAATGTTTTCTTTTAGCTAAAATATGATAAAGGATTATAAAATTCGGGCGCGGAAGCAAATATTTATATGATTTTTTTACAAAAATAAATTCAGATTTTACCTATTCTTGATGATTACGTTTTATATTGTATGCTATATGGGCTGGATTCTAGAATACCTACCACATTTGAAATAGCAATTTTCTTGTTGCAATGTTTCCTTTTAGCTAAAAATATGTTGAAGAATTATAAAAATTCGGGCGCGGAAGCAAATATTTATGTGATTTTCTACAAAAATAAAGTCATATTTTACCTATTCTTGAAATGGATATTTTTGTTAAAACATTCATATTCATGCTTTAGGATCTATACTACGGATAATTTTAGCATTGGACATGCAAAAGTGACCAAAAGGTGGTACCAATCAGATAATAAACATTCAATTTTCGGGTATCATTTTAAGAATACGTAGTAAATTGTAAGCTACATGGGCTGGATTCTAAAATACCTACCACACTTGAAATATAAATTTTCTTGTTGCAATGTTTTCTGTCAGCTAAAATATGATGAAGAATTATAAAATTCGGGCGCGAAAGCAAATATTTATATGATTTTTTTACAAATATAAAGTCAGATTTTACCTATTCTTGATGAATACGTTGTATATTTTAAGCTACATGGCCTGGATACTAGAATACCTACCACAATTGAAATAGCAATTTTTCTTGTTGCAATGATTTCTTTTAGCTAAAATTATGATAAAGAATTATAAAATTCGGACGCGCAAGCAAATATTGATATGACTTTTTACAAATATAAAGTCAGATTTTTACCTATTCTTGATGAATACGTTGTATATTTTAAGCTACATGGCCTGGATACTAGAATACCTACCACAATTGAAATAGCAATTTTCTTGTTGCAATGATTTCTTTTAGCTAAAATATGATGAAGAATTATAAAATTCGGACGCGCAAGCAAATATTGATATGACTTTTTACTAAAATAAAGTCAAATTTTACCTATTCTTCATATGGATATTTTTGTTAAAAAAATTTATATTCATGCTTTAGGATCTATTTTACCTATTCTTGATGAATACATTGTATATTGTAAGCTACATGGGCTGGATTCTAGAATACTTACTACACTTGAAATATAAATTTTCTTGTTGCAATGTTTTCTTTTAGCTAAAATATGATAAAGAATTATAAAATTCCGGCGCGGAATCAAATATTTATATGATTTTTAACAAAAACTAATGTCAGATTTTACTTATTCTTGAAATGGATATTTTTGTTAAAACATTCATATTCATGCTTTAGGATCTATACTATGGATGGTTTTCAAGCATTAGACATGTAAAAGTGACCCAAAACGTGGTACAAATCAGATAATAAACATTCAATTTTCGATTGTCATTTAATGAATACGTTGTATATTGTAAGCTACATGGGCTGGATTCTAGAATACCTACCACACTTGAAATAGCAATTTTCTTGATGAAATGTTTTCTTTTAGCTAAAATATGATGAAGAATTATAAAATTCAGGCGCGGAATCAAATATTGATATTATTTTTTACAAAAAATAAAGTCGGATTTTACCTTTTTTTGAAAAGGATATTTTTGTTAAAACATTCATGTTCATGCTTTAGGATCTATACTATGGATAATTTTAGCATTGGACATGCAAAAGTGACCAAAACGTGGTACCAATCAGATAATAAACATTCAATTTTCGGGTGTCATTTTAATGAATACGTTGTATATTGTATGCTACATAGGCTGGATTCTAGAATAGCTACCACACTTGAAATAGCAATTTTCTTATTGCAAATGTTTTCTTTTAGCTAAAATATGATGACGATTTATAAAAATTCGGGCGCAGAAGCAAATATTTATATGATTTTTTACAAAAACAATGTCAGATTTTACCTTTTTTTGAAATGGATATTTTTGTTAAAACATTCATATTCATGCTTTGGGATCTATACTATGGATAATTTTAGCATTGGACATGCAAAAGTGACCAAAACGTGGTACCAATCAGATAATAAAAATGCAATTTTCGGGTGTCATTTTAATGAATACGTTGTATATTGTAAGCTACATGGGCTGGATTCTAGAATACCTACCACACTTGAAATAGCAATTTTCTTGTTGCAATGTTTTCTTTTAGCTAAAATATGATAAAGAAATATATAATTTGGGCGCCGAAACTAATTTTATATGAATTTTTTACAAAAATAAAGTCAGATTTTACCTATTCTTGCAATGGATATTTTTGTTAAAAACATTCAAATTCATACTTTAGGATCTATACTATGGATGGTTTCAAGCATTGGACATGTGGTACAAATCAGATAATAAATATTCAATTTTCGAATGTCATTTAATGAATACGTTGTATATTGTAAGCTACATGGGCTGGATTCTAGAATACCTACCACACTTGAAATAGCATTTTTCTTGTTGAAATGTTTTCTTTAAGCTAAAATATGACGAAGAATTGTAAATTTCGGGCGCGGAATCAAATATTTATATGATTTTTAACAAAAATAAAGTCAGATTTAAATTACTCTTGATTAATACATTGTATATTGTAAACTACATGGGCTGGATTCTAGAATACCTACCACACTTGAAATAGCAATTTTCTTGTTGCAATGCTTTCTTTTAGCTAAAATATGATGAAGAATTATAAAATTCGGGCGCGGAAGCAAATATTTATATGATTTTTTACAAAAATAAAGTTAGATTTTACCTATTCTTGATGAATACGTTGTATATTGTAAAACTACATGGGCTGGATTCTAAAATACCTACCACACTTGAAATATAAATTTTCTTGTTGCAATGTTTTTTTTTTAGCTAAAATATAGAGAAAAATTACAAAAATCGGGAGCAGAAGTAAATATTTATATGATTTTTTTACCAAAACAAAAGTCAGATTTTACCTATTCTTGATGAATACGTTGAATATTGTAAGCTACATGGGCTGGATTCTAGAATACCTATCACACTTGAAATAACAATTTTCTTGTTGCAATGTTTTCTTTTAGCTAAAATATGATAAAGAATTATAAAAATTCTGGCGCGGAAGCAAATATTTAAATGATTTTTTACAAAAATAAACACAGTTTTTATCTATTCTTGATGAATACGGTGTATTTTGTAAGCTACATGGGCTGGATTCTAGAATACCTACTACACTTGAAACAGCAACTTTCTTGTTGCTATGGTTTCTTTTAGCTAAAATATGATGAAGAATTAGTTAATTCGGGCGAGGAAGCAAATATTTATATGATTATTTACAAAAATAATGTCAGATTTACCTGTTTTAGAAATGGATATTTTTGTAAAACATTCATATTCATGCTTTAGGATCTATACTATGGATAATTTTTAGCATTAAAACATGCAAAAGTGACCAAAACGTGGTGCCAATCAGATAATAAACATTCAATTTTCGGGTGTCATTTTATTGAATACGTTGTACATTGTAAGCTACATGAGCTGGATTCTAGAATTCCTACCACACTTGAAATAGCAATATTCTTGTTGCAATGTTTTCTTTTAGCTAAAATATGATGAAGAATTATAAAATTCGGGCGCGAAAGCAAATATTTATATGATTTTTTTTCAAAAAATAAAGTCAGATTTTACCTATTCTTGAAATGGATATTTTTGTTAAAACATTCATGTTCAAGCTTTAGGCTCTATACTAGGCATGGTTTTAAGCATTGGACATGCAAAAAGTGACAAAAACGAGGTACCAATCAGATAATAAACATTTAAATTTCGTGTGTCATTTTAATGAATACGTTGTATATTGTAAGCCACAAGAGCTGGATTCTAGAATACCTACCACACTTGAAATAGCAATTTTCCTTGTTGCAATGTCTACTTTTAGCTAAAATATGATGAAGAATTATAAAATTCGGGCGCGGAAGCAAATATTTATATGATTTTTTTACAAAAAAAACAATTCAGATTTTACCTATTCTTGAAATGGATATTTTTGTTAAAACATTCATATTCATGCTTTAGTATCTATACTATGGATGATTTAAAGCATTGGACATGCAGAAGTGACCACAACGTGGTACCAATCAGATAATAAAACATTTAAATTTCTAAACTCTGAGATAGCGCGTTGGAATCTAGAATACCTACCACACTTGAAATAGCAATTTTTTTGTTGCAATGTTGTCTTTTAGCTAAAATATGATGAAGAATTATAAAATTCGGGCGCGGAAGCAAATATTCATATGATTTTTTACAAAAATAAAGTCAGATTATACCTATTCTTGGAATGGATATTTTAGTTAAAACATTCATATTTATGATTTACGATCTATACTATAAATCGTTTTAAGCATTGGACTTGCGAAAGTGGGCAAATCGTGGTACCAATCAGATAATAAACATACAATTTTTGGGTGTCATTTTAATAAATACGTTGTATATTGTAAGCTACATGGGCTGGATTCTAGAAAACCTACCAGACTTGAAATAGCAATTCTCTTGTTTCAATGTTTTCTTTTAGTTAAAATATGATAAAGAAATATAAAAGTCGAACGCGGAGGCTAATATTTATATGATTTTTTTTTTAATAAAGTCAGATTTTAACTATTCTTGATGAATACGTTGTATATTGTAAGCTACATGGGCTGGATTCTAGAATACCTACCACACTTGAAATATCAATTTTCTTGTTGCAATGTTTTCTTTTAGCTAAAATATGATTAAAAATTATAAAATACAAGCGCGAAAGCAAATATTTATATGATTTTTTACAAAAATTAAGTCAGATTTTAACTATTCTTGAATTGGATATTTTTGTTAAAACATTCATATTCATGGTTTAGGATCTATACTATGGATGGTTTTACGCATTGAACATGCAAAAGTGACTAAAAAGTGGTACCAATCAGATAATAAACATTTAATTTTCGGGTGTCATTTTAATGAATACGTTGTATATTGTAAGTTACATGTGCTGGATTCTAGAATACCTACCACACTTGAAATAGCAATGTTTTCTTTTAGCTAAAATATGAAGAAGAATTATAAAATTCCGTCGCGAACGCAAAAATTTACATGATTTTTTACAAAAATAAAGTCAGATTTTAACTATTCTTGATGAATACACTGTATATTGTAAGCTACATGGGCTGTATTCTATAACACCTACCACACTTGAAATAGATATTTTCTTGTTGCAATGTTTTCTTTTAGCTAAAATATGATGAAAAATCATAAAATTCGGACACGGAAGCAAATATTTATATGATTTTTTACAGAAATAAGTCAGATTTTACATATTTTTGAAATGGATATTTTTGTTAAAACGTTCATAAACATGCTTTTGGATCTATACTATGGATAAACTATGATAAAAAATTATAAAATTCGAGCGCGGAAGCAAATATTTATATGATTTTTTACAAAAATAAAGTCAGATTTTACCTATATTTGATGAATACGTTGTATATTGTAAGCTTCATTGGCTGGATTCTAGAAAACCTAACAAACTTGAAATAGCAATTTTCTTGTTGCAATGTTTTCTTTTACCTAAATTATGATGAAAAATCATAAAATTCGGGCACGGAAGCAAATATTTATATGATTTTTTACAAAAATAAAGTCAGATTTTACATATTTTTGAATTGGATATTTTTGTTAAAGCGTTAATAAACATGCTTTTGGACCTATACTATGAATAAAATATGACGAAAAATTATAAAATTCGAGCGCGGAAGCAAGTATTTATATAATTTTTTACAAAAATAAAGTCAGATTTTACCTATTTTTGATGAATATGTTGTATATTGTAAGCTTCATTGGCTGGATTCTAGAATACCTACCACACTTGAAATAGCAATTTTCTTGTTGCAATGTTTTCTTTTACCTAAATTATGATAAAAAATCATAAAATTCGGGTGCGGAAGCAAATATTTATATGATTTTTTACGAAAATAAAGTCAGATTTTACCTATTCTTGAAATGGATATTTTTGTTAAAACATTAATAAACATGCTTTTGGACCTATACTGTGGATAAAACATGATGAAAAATTATAAAATTCGGGCGCGGAAGCAAATATTTATATGATTTTTTACAAAAATAAAGTCAGATTTTACCTATTTTTGATGAATACGTTGTATATTTTAAGCTTCATTGGCTGGATTCTAGAATACCTGCCACACTTGAAATAGCGATTTTCTTGTTGCAATATTTACTTTTACCTAAATTATGATGAAAAATCATAAAATTCGGGTGCGGATGCAAATATTTATATGATTTTTTACAAAAATAAAGTCAGATTTTGCATATTCTTGAAATGGATATTTTTGTTAATACAATCATAAACATGCTTTTGGACCTATACTGTGGATAAAATATGTAAAAAAATATTTATATGATTTTTTACAAAAATAAAGTCAGATTTTATATATTTTTGATGAATACGTTGTATATTGTAAGCTTCATTGGCTTTATTCTAGAATACCTACCACACTTGAAATAGCAAATATCTTGTTGCAATGTTTTCTTTTACCTAAATTATGATGAAAAATCATAAAATTCGGGCGCGGAAGCAAATATTTATATGATTTTTTACAAAAATAAAGTCAGATTTTGCATATTCTTGAAATGGATAA